>APFE031098957.1:148348-177815 GCA_000404065.3 Pinus taeda
AACCTAATTCAAGATTAATCGTTAAAATTTATTGAATTAACATAAGGAATCATTGAAACTTAATGCTCACATTTAGTGGTCTAGGCTAGAGATGTGTTCCAGCATCTTTAAACCTAGTAGCTATTGTTCACTTCGGCAATAGATAATGCTAGTATGGACTTGTGCTCCATATACCATCGAGTATATAAAGGGAGACCCCACTAGGCTGTAATCCTTTATCCATAGGAAGCCAAATCTGCTGCCTTGTAAACATGATACATCAAACACAACATTCGAGGAGATTGACTGCTCATACTTCTCGGTTTACTGGGAGGTATTCTGCAGTTCATGGTTACCTGGTAATCCTTTTGCCTAGATTATCTAGAGCAGTCATTTTGGTCTTTTTGACTCATTAAATTTAAAAGATCATCAAGCACTTGTCCTTTCGAGCTCGTTAACTTCGAAAGCGACTAGAGTCACCTTTTTCCCTTTTCTCAACTCTTAAAACATGAAAAGTCAAAATTTTGTTCAAGTGTTCTAAAATTAACTTCCCACGAAATATTCCTAGTTAAAGTTATATTCCTTAGTAATTCTTTAGGTTCGATTCCAATGGCAACATTTCTAGAATCTGTCAAGGATTTCCCTTAGATGCGAATCCTAGTCCTTTTCCTTCTTTTGGAAACACTGGTGCTCCTTATATGGCTACATTGTCCCTCCCTAGGTTAACCATTGGTTTATCTGTCTAGTTATTTTAAATCTCAGATGTCCCAAGTGTCCCAACTCCTACCCCGATGTCTCCTTAATTTTAATCACATCACGTTGATTCTAAGGTCAACCTCTCCCCTTCTTCCCCTGTTTCTTCCTCTTCTTCTTCTACTTCGCCTGGTGAAAATTTGAAATCCAGGAACCAAGAGGCTAAGAAGAAGAAGAAGAAGTCAAATAAGCGAGAGGCTAACCATGTGGTTGTTACTCCAAATGCACCTCCTATAGACAAACTTTATGATCCTCCACAGAAGGTTAGATTCCATTGCAAGTTGTGCAAGGGTTACTATCTCCTTCAAGACACTCTTGGCATTCCTAGAGTCTTAGACGTATGGTCTCGAAACTTGAACCAACCATCCCCATCGACCTCTGGAGATCATATCGATGTTATACCTTTAGCTAATGATGGTAAGAAGAAGGGAAAGATTAGATTCCCCTCTAGGTTATGTGAAGGAGAGCATATTCTCCACCTTTGTCCTCTTATGGATAAAGCTTCCAAAGTTTTGGAAATCCTTGCAGCTCCTCAACCCCAATTTCCTATTAGTTATCGAAGGCTTTCTTCTGACCCTCTCCTAGTTGGTCAAGAGATTGACTTAGGTTCATCTCTTGCCCAACCTACTCTTCCTGAGTGAGACTCTCTTGTGTCTATTCCCAACCAACTATTGGTTGAAAAGAGTGTCGACTTGGCTCCACCACCAGTTTTTCACTTTGTTCCTGAAGGGAGTGGTGATCATACTACTCATGTTCTTCTCATCTCCTTAGATTCTCATGAATCAAGGTGTGACCCTCCTGTCCCAGTTGTTCAGGAGAGTTCTTCTCCTATTCTTGTACAGCATGGGGGCAATCATATGATACCCCCACCAAGTAGTTCGGTCGTCTCTTTTGATTGGGGTCCATTGATTGCATTTCACCTCCCATCTTATTTGCCTTTCCAGATTAGAGTACATGCCTATAATATGGTAGTATATGGCACTATATTAGATGCAGGTGTGTCTGTTAGCATCATGTCTTCTATTACTTAGCAAGCTTTGGGTTCCCCACAACTTGTGCCTATCACCCAGAATCTGTTGGCTTTCAATGGAGGAACCAGTCAACCCTTATGGATCCTTCTGAAGTTCCCTATTAATTTGGGAGGAAATACCGTCTATATAGACGTGATGGTAATCCAAGGTCCCTTAGATATCAATCTTCTCCTTGGATGTGACTATGTTTATGTCATGGGAGCTCTTGTTTATTCACTTTTCCGTGTGGTTTGTTTTCTACACAAAGGGAGAATTGTGACTATTGATCAACTGTCATTCATTGGTCACCAGGTGCCTCCTTTGCAACCATCGTCCCCTATCAGCTCTTGTTTGCAAGTAGTACCTTCCCCAACATAGGTCAATTATGTGGCTACCCATTTTGTCTCTGCATCTGCTGATGATCACATAGATGGTATTGTCCATTATGTACTAGAGGCATTGGAACCTGATCTGTCTTTGGTACCAAATGACATGTACTATTCCCATAGTGTGGTTCTTCCATCTAGTGAAGACCTCTTGGGAGCCATTTGTTCTTGTATGTTCCATGATCAGATTAATGAGGACAGTTCCTGGTCTTGTGTCAACCTCATTAAAACATGAAAAAAAGGGTCATGAGGATAGTTACTAGTCTTGTGTCGAGCTCGTTAAAAAATGAAACAAGGAGTCATGAGGATAGTTCCTAGTCTTGTGTCAACCTTGTTAAAAAATGAAACAAGGAGTCATAAGCATAGTTCCTTGTCTTTTTTCAAGCTCATTAAAAAATGAAACAAGGGCCATGAGGATATTTATTAGTCTTCTATCCACCTCGTTAAAAAATGAAACAAAGGGTGTGAGCATAGTTCTTTGTCTTGTCTCAAGCTCGTTAAAAAATGAAACAAGGGTCTGAGGATAGTTTCTTCCTGTATCTACCTCGTTAACAAATGAAAATGATTTTGAGAATAATTCTTTTACTGTGTCAAACTCGTTAAAAAATGAAGCACCTCCCTTTTCCAAATCGAGTCTTTGATTAAGAGCTTGTAAAATTATAGTCGAGTCTTTCCTGGATCTCGAAAGCGAACCTTCATTCCATTGACCTAGTTGAATGAAATGAAGCTTGGGGGTCATGTACCTTGAATTGAGTCATTATGTTAGGGGCATGCAAACTTTTCTCGAGCATATTTTTTCATTTCAAACATGAAACTAAATCCAAGCAGATTTCTCCGTTGTTCAAGCTTGTGTAAAAATGAACCCATGCCCGATTTACATCTCTTGATTGCTATTTTAATCAGCTGATTTATGCTAGATGTGCCTTGGTTGTTTTATCCCATCACCACCATCTCTTTCGCCAATCATATGCTTTCACTTGGTTGTTTGTTTCCTTTCCTGGGGAACCACAACGATACATGGTTTTTTTTTAGCTAGCCTCTTGACCATTACATGTTTTGAGAAGTTCCACCATTGCCGAAACTAGTTGCTACCATTTATGCCACTCATTCCTCCAGGACGAGTCACCTTTAAGCTCTTTTCTGACTCATAAAAAATGAAAATATTGCCAAATATTTTTCCCTTTTTACTCGTAAAAGAGAATAAAATGGGGGGTCCACTTTCAAGCTCTTTTTAAACCCTTTAAAAATGAAAATATTTCTGAGCTCTTATTGCTTTGAACTCGTTAATGGATGTGAAATGTCATGTGCCTAGTATACGTTTACCCCTTTTTCGGGTTGGGATGCACTATTTACGAAAAAGGCACTCCTTGACTGAAATGGTCAAGTGGCTCTCTCGGACATTGTTTTCTACCCTTTTGGGCTCGAAAGACACAAATGTATGAAAAGCGACAATGTGGAGTTTTCTTTTCATTGTATTTTTCAAACTCTCTAAACATGAAAAAGGTACCAAGTTGCACCTTTGTCGAACATGTTAAAATATACAACAACATCGGATTTGTCACCATGACAAACATGAGCTTCTCCTTCCTAGGGCTCGTTAAACTTGCTAGGTCGGATTCATTTGAAGGATGAACTTACAGTGCAAGCATCTGCTATCCCCTTCAAGCTTGCAATTAAAAAATAATTGGGGTACCTGCCAAGAATGGTGGGGGAAAATTTGGGAATTCAATCAATTATGTCGGCAGCTCACTCTTAAACATGACACTTTCTGCTTCATGTCGGGTTGGGATATCCTCTTTTTTATCATTGACCTTCCTGGGTTGGGCTGTTTATTTTTTCCTTCCATTTGATCTCTGCCACATCATCATGACCACCGATCCTATGGATCCAAAAGCTACCAAACTTCCAGTGGTGTCACCGATATGTTCAAGAGTTGTCCTTCTGCAGTTACACTTACCTCTGATTCTCTGTATCACCTAAAATCATTTTTCCTCCCTTTGTCTCGTGTCAATGATGTGGGATACATTATGGCCCTCCTTTGACACAGTTGCTTCCTGTCGACTTCAGCTTATTATCCAGGAAGTTGACCAAGAGACTCCCTTCCAGTACCTTAGAGATTGCATGCCCTAATGGCAAGTTCTTCACACTTGATGACAAGTTCACATCATTGGATTTTGATTGAGTGATTTCACGGGTGTTCGGCTACAATTCCTTTATTCACATTCCGTGAATTGTGTTGATAGTACCTTGAGAACCATTTTCATATTGGTGGTTTCTCTCACGCTTGTTAATAGTTTACATCTTCAGCTGGTAGTCAAGTGATTTTATATCATGTTCAACGTTAACACATCTATTCACATGTTAGAATTTTTACTTTAATCGGGTTGTGTTGGAGCGACCCTGGGGTCAGATTACAAAAGTCTAGGTTGCAAGGTTGTGTGACATGATTGTGTTGATATGCATGTCTCTTTCAGATGGGTGGTTGCAACCATACCATGAGTTTTCGTATGTGATCCTTCTCATTATTGGATGTTTGCGACCATACCTTGGTTTCGATATGATCCTCTTTATCGGATGGTTGCGCCCATGCCTGGATCCATTTGCATGATATTTCTCTATATGGTTGTGTCCATACCACGATTCATGTATCATTTGACAGAGTTTTCAATTATGTATATGTATTTGTACTTGCTTGTAGGTTTTTTGACGACAGACTTCGGTTCCACTCACTGATTCATAAAGCATTTCACCCCACACTCTAGTTTGACCTTCATGCTTTACAATGCATCTGTTACACAGGATTTTATCACTGTCCCTATACTCCCTGTCCCTTGATCCTAGAGGACCTCTACAGTGAACCCTACATGCTTTCCCATTGTGTCCCTCTTCATGAGGAGACCAATTCCATTTTGCATCATTTCCCAAAAATATTATGTTTTTACCAATCTACAAGACCGGCAATAATGACCCATATCCTCCTCATGCCGATATGCAGGTATTAAAAATATCCCTAGCACTAAACCTTGTTCTAGTCGCGTCGATCCTCTTTTGGAAGGTTTTTTAAATAAGGAGTTGAAGCTTCCAACTCTATAATCTTCATAACAGAAGTCTGGTAAATGGCTGGACCGGATGGAGTTGAGGATGTCAGATTAGGCTCCTTTCCCCTATTAGGATGGAACTACCTCAAGAAATAAGACCTTCTCCCATGAGAAGGGGAACCATCTCCCATCCATTCATGCTATATAAACCTCCCTTTTTCCCAAGCACAAGATAGTGTGAGTGTTAGTGTGCTAGTTCTAATTAGGCTCTCGTTGAAGAGTAATCAACAAGTTATTCATAGTTGTAGCTCTCTAGTTGTGTGTGAGGGAAAAGTGTGAATTTGGTTTAGCGTGAAGGCTAAAAGGAAGATACTTAAAACCACCATTTTTGAGGCCATCATGGAATGCTAACGGAAGTGTGTGGGAACTCGGATTTGTCGGAGGAGAACAACAATGTCAAGACAACAGTTGTAATCTCTTCTTGATTTAATATATATGCAACTATTGATTGATTTCCTACATAATATGTCATCTCACATGTTTATGGATTAATGTTTCTTGACCTGTTACGTAGGTTGAATACAATTTGTCTATTATTACAGTTGTTTTTTCTGTTTTTTACTTATTTCAGGTGTTTGAAGAAGGAAATGTGAGATAGCTGGAGCGAGCAAGCAAGTTCATCATAAAATGAGATAAGCATACTAAGAGGTAGGCCCTCTTAATTGGTTCTAACCTAAGGAAATATTCCATAGAATGTCATGTTTGTGGCTAGACATGCTCTTGGGCTAGAGGAACTGTTTGTGTCCACACTTAGAATTTTACTTCACCACATGTGGGTGTCAACTTAGCCACACTGCCTATTCAAACTCTCCACATGCTTCATCAGGGGGTCTCGAACGAGCTCAGAATCAAGGAGCAATGCTTGCTATCAATTATCAATGAGGTCAAGATGAAAAATGAGTAGATTTTCATAGAGAAGGCTCGGGCGCTAAAGTAAAAGGAAGAATTGGCCGTGCGTAACCAAAAATTGGAGGCATCAATTGCACAGGCATTCAAGACACTGCCAGAACTTCACTTTCTAGAGGACACATAAGAAGCTATGAAGATTCAGAAGTCGACTGTCGTAGTAAGAGAATAAAAGGATGAAGTTGGCTGGGTCACATTTGAATTTCAAATGAAGATCTCAAGAACTCGAATTGAAATTATAGTCAACCACTCTGCCAGAAATTCGAGAGCAGCGCAGAGCAACCATTAGGGACAACATGGCCACTTTGGATGCAGCAGTCACAAGCTTCACATTGATCTTCGAATAAGCCATGGAACTATGGACGACTCTGCAGGAGGACCCAAACCCACAAAATCTTGGCACAAATATCTGGGAGATGCAGGAAAAGTTTAATGAAATCAGGGCCACTGCATGCACTTTGGTGCCAATATAGCGCCTCATTCGATTTCACGAAGGGAAACAGCTGCAAACACAAATTGAAGAGCTACAGAGAAAATAGGTCATTTTAAAGGCCATAATACAACCATGGACAGAGGAAGCAAGTTGGCTTACTCTGTCTATCTAGGAAAAGTTGAATACACTCCAGTAGACTCAAAGGACGTTGCGCTTCGCGATGGAGGGGTTAACTACAAAAAAACTGGTAAAGGAATTGCAGCAAGCCGCAGTACAAGGTTCTACTGACATAACTGTGCTGCAGATGGAGTTCAGTGACCTCCGCAACAAGATAGAGGTGTCAACTGAGTGACTCGAGGGCGAATCACCCAATTTGTGTTGGGAGCCTATTGAGATAGGGTCCCTCGGGTCAATTTTGTTAAGCTTTGAGTCAAATTTGTATTATTTTTTGTAGTGAATGTAAAATCTTTGTGAAATGTGGAAAAGTGGAGCGCAAAGCTAGTAGAAGTCAAAGGGGATTTATTCCCTTAGTTTGGTAGGTGATAGAGTTGTTTTGATATGCCCATGGTCCACAGACCATGGTATTTTAAGTCAAAGGGTATATAAAGTTGAGTCATTATGAGTCTAAGAATCAATCAATTAGTGAAAAATCATTTGTAAGGGGGAAGGTGCTAAGGTAGGAAAGGTCTGTTTCCTATACTTAGGCAAAATGGGAAGGCTCCTACAACTAAGTGCTCAGAGACTTTGGTAAGTCTGCAAGCTGAGTTCACGGGCCCCTGTAGTTGAGTGAGCATGGATAAAGAGTCTGTATCTAATCATTTATATCTAATAAAGACTGTTTTGGGCCTAAAATGATGCACATGTGTTCTTTTATTTACTTATGCTAAGTTATATATATTCACCTTGTACTCTCTTTGATATGAATTAATGCTTATTTACTATGTGGAACTAGTATATCTATAATATTTATGCATGATAAATACAATTAAGTATCTTTGCGAAGATTTGAAGGTCATTTAGTTAGATTTGTAGTGGTTTCCTATAAGAAGGATTAGATCTGCGCGAAGGTAGATCTAAGTCGCAAGAACTTTAGGAAACTATCACATAGGCCTATGGATGTAGAAACCTGGTTCTAGCATCCCACAATACTACTTCTGGTGAGACTGCAACCTGCACTACCTATGGTTTTTTCCGAAAGGGCCAACAATTAGGGTTTTGTTAGTTGATGCACTTAAATATGAACTTGGGTCAGGCCCCATCAAGCCAACAATATTTTTGAGTGATTCCACTTGGAATGAAGACCTAATACATCATAGTAAATAACAAAATTTGTTCCATCCAATTTGGGTTTGATTTGGTTGGTTATTTGATGAAGCATAACTCTCTCCAGAAAATTGGTTGTTTCTTGTAGTAAACTACAGGAAACCTTGTAACAGCCTTCCAACATGTATATACTTCCCCATATTTGTTCAAGAAGCTTGGTTATTGTCCCTTAGGGTTGAATCAAGACCCCTAGGCTCTAAATCAATTATTAGGTGAGACTAAAGACCACTTAGGAATCACCTCTTTACGCATGCAAAACATTTTAGCGATTTGGGATAATGGACAGATTTATGGATTGGATAATACAATGATGATTTTCTTGATTTCCACATCGAATGAACCCTGTTAATGGATCTAAACTCTTTTCAATGTAATGGTTGACATTTAGTTCATGATATTTATTTTATGGAATTAGAATAGGTTTATTTCCTTGTACTTTCTTTCTTGCAATAGGTTAGAATTTCCATTTCAATCATTTCATTTTCCTGCAATTAGTTTACGATTTTACTTCATTACATGCACTCCATTACATCATGATAGCAAAGGAGGGACACATTATATGTTTCACATATAATTTCAATACCTCTTAAATCTGTACGAAACCCAGGTTGATAATTAAAGTTGGTAGCCTTGGGAGTTGCAACATTCTTGTTGCAATACTGAGGCTCATCAGCTTAATACACAAATACACATGTTCCCCAACTTGAAACTCCTTAAATACCCTACGCTGATATGCTCAACTCTTCTACATGTCTTGTGTTGTCTTCAAATTCCTTTTAATTACCTACATATCTTGTTCTATTTCTGCTAACATATTTGGTCCAATGAGTACCCTATTCACTAGATCACTCTAGTTTATAAGAGTATTACAACTCCTCACATAAAGTGTCTCAAATGAACTCATCTTAAAATATTTATGACATCCATTATTATAAGAAAACTCAATCAATGGTAGATACTCTTCCCACTTATTCTTCTAATGCATGACATATATTCTCAACATGTACTCAAGAATCCTATTGACCCTTTCTGTCATTCCACCTAGACGTGGATGATAAGTTGTACTGAAAGCCAAATCTGTAACCAAAACTACAAACAACTCCTTCCAAAACCTGGAAGTGAAATTGACATCTCTATCAGATACAATCTTCTTAGGAAAACCATGCAATATAATTATCTCCCTGATGTAGACTTGAGTTACTCACTAGCTAAATTAGTAGAATAAATTATAATAAAGTGAGCTAGCTTGGTCAACCTGTCAACCATGACCATGATGGAATCATAATTTTTAGATTTCTTCAACAAACATGTAATCCAATCCATGGAAATTACCTCCCATTTCCACTCTAGTGTCAAAATCGAATATAATAAACCACCCGGGTGTTTGAACTCTGCTTTTACCTATTGTAAATCCAAACACCTTGTGATGAAATCAACCACCTCTTTCTTTAGATTCAACCAATAGTAGACTTCTTCATAACTTTCAAAGTCATATAATATCCTAGGTGACTTGAATATGGATTAACATCAAATTCCTTCAAGATAAGCTTCTTGAGTTCGCTGTTATCTGACACATCGATCATGTTCCTAAATCTCACCAAACCATCTACCGTGAGATAATAATCCTCATCTTGATCACCTGTATCCTATTATTGTAACCTGTGCTTAAGTTGTTGGTACCTATCATCCTGTTTCCCTACCTGCAAGATCTAATCCTATAATTTTTTCCCATGTGAACTCATAGCTATAATGTGATTTACCTACACTCTTCTTCTAAGAGCATCTACAAGCCTATTCTCCTTACCCTTAATGTACTTGATCTCAAAGTCAAACTCGCTAACTGTAGCTAACCACCTATTTTACCTAGAATTCATATTAGGTTAGTCAAACTAGTATCTCAGTCCACTATGATCACTCATCAAAATGAACATCCTACCAAGAAGATAGGGTCTGCAAATCTTCAATGCATGAATCATCGCTACCAAATTAAGATGACGAGTTACATAATTCTACCTGTACTCATTCAACTTCCTTGACTTATAGCATACTACATGTCCCTCCTACATCAAGACTCCACCATGTCCTCTCTTGAAATCATCTATACATACCACAAATTCTTTATCTGGATCTACAATCTTTAGAATTGGATTGCTCGTAAGCAATTGCTTCAACTTCTCAAAACTAGCTACACATTCCTCTGTCCATTCAAACTTCTTCCCTTTTCGCTACAAAGATGTGATATGATAGGAAATTTGTGAGAATTTCTTGATGAACCTCCTATGGTAACCTGTTAATCCCATGAATGATCTGACCTCACCCACATTCCTAAGAGTTTCCCACTCCATGATAGCTCTAGTCTTTTACAGGTACAATAATATACCTTCCTTGGAAACAACATGCCCCAAGTAATGAAGTTTTTTCTAAAAGAAATTGCACTTACTAAGCTTGGAATACAATTGATACTCTCTTAGAAATATTAACGCTATTGCTAGATTTTTTGCATGCTCTTCCTCATTCTTAGAATATATCAATATGTCATCAATGAATACTATCACAAACTTGTCTAGATAAGGACAGAACACATTGTTCATCAAACACGTGTAAGTAGTTGGAGAATTATTCAAACCAAAAGGAACTACCACAAACTCATAATACCCATACCCGGTATAGAATGTGGTTTTGTAGATGTCCTCTTCTTTGATGTGTACTCGATGATACCCTAATCTCAAATCAATCTTCGAGAAAATTGTTGCTCCCTTTAGTTGACAAACAAGTAATCAATCCATGACAAAGGGAACTTGTTCTTAATTGCTACTTTGCTCAGCTACCTGTAATCAATACACAACATGAGAGTATCATCCTTCTTCTTCACAAACAAGACTGGTGCACCCCAAGGTGACACACTTGGCCTAATGCATCTATTATCAAGCATTTTCTTAAGTTGCGACATCAATTCCACCAACTCTAGAGTGCTCATACTGTAAGGTGCCTTAGATGTCGTTGTTGCTCCCAGCATCAACTCAATAGAGAAATCCACTTTCTATGAGGAGGTGTTGAAATATTGGGTGGAAATACATTCTAAAACTGCTACAAAACTGGGTACCTCTTCAAGACATCCACATCCTCAACATCCTTACCTTTGTCAGTAGAAATATGCACTACAAACAATACACACCCTTTCCTACTATTACGTTTTTCCTGCATAGATCTAACCATTCTCACTAACGTAGGATTCTTCTTACCCTATAAGATTCTCCTATTTCGATAATCATCTAAGCACTCAATAGCCTTATCACAATAATCTACCTTAGTCCTATGAATGTACAACCACTCCATACCCAAAAATATATTGTATGATCCTAAAGAAAGCACATTTATATGTGTTGATGTAGCCATACCATTCAACTCAAATGAAAAAAACCTTACCCAATGATGAACTATTTTCTTGGCACTTGTAGCCAACTGCACCAACCAAGACTCTGCATGCACTTCATTATTCCAGCAACACATATCCACCAGGTCAAGACTGATATAACTATAGTTAGATCCAGGGTCAATCAAAATAGAAAAAAAAATCATCACAAATCTTACCTTCCATCTCGATAATAGATGCCTGATGAGTAGCCTGCCTATTATCCAATGCCACATAAATCCAAGGAATAATCTGTCCAACATCCCCAATTTTTTGTGCATCCTGAGAAATATAGATTTGCGGTCTTCACCCTAATGTTGTGGACAATCTCCCCTATGATGATCCTTGCCACAAGTCCAAAACTGCAAAGGCTTCTTGACATCACCCTTTTTCTGCTCCTCAGACTGAAGTCCATGTCCTCTGTCAACTACCTTGAATTTATTGCATGATGTTGCATTCTCCTTGTTACTTGCATCCTAAGGTCTTCCTCGCTTCTTATCCCATTTTCCCTTAGTCTTGTCATTACCTTTCCAACCATGCTTAGGCTTCGACTTATGGTTAAACTACTCATAACAATGTTTCACCTTCCCAATGACTTCTTCCACTGACTGACACTCATCATACTCAATATGAACCTAAATGCTAATGGAGATCCGCTAACGAATCTATTGTAGTTAAATTTTGCACAAATAAATGCCAAAGATCTTAAAAGAAAACTCTAAACACGAGTTCAAATTTGTACAGTTTGATGACACCTGTCAATATTTTTTGGCATCTCTACAAAATGAAAACATTCTTGTTTTTTCTCTTTTTTTTTTAAAATGATAAGAGTGATGGAATACTTCTTGGATCCATTTCGTATAGTAAAAATGTTTAGGAAGGGGAACATTTTTATGGGAGCCATTTAATATCATATCTCATAATTCTATATTTTTGTTTCTGACAAAAATGATTTTTGGCCAAAAAGTGGGTTTTCATAAACATATTGGCTCCCTCAGTTTCTTGTATGGAAAGGACACAATTCCGCGCCATACGCAAATGTCCATTAAAAGGGCATCATCTCAATTCATGAGCCAACACCCACACAAGTCATCAAGAGAGGAGCGAGAGGAGCCATTACTTTTTCACTACGCAATATGGACACTAAGTCTATTAATACATTACATCATTGCCCAAAGGAGCAATTATTTTTGCACTACGCGTCAAATAAGATATAGACACTCAAGTCTATTAATATATTATGTTATTCTTCATTATGAAATGTGGGATAAAACCCACGACATGTTAAAAAGAAAAAATAATTTCTATATTCATGCTTCTGTGATCCATAATGAATTAAGAAAAGTATTTCAGTAGAAATCACATAAGAGAAATTTTTGGTTGACACATTTCGAACTGACAAGTGTGGTTCATCATTAAGACAAGAAAAATATTTTGGTAGAAATCACATAAGAGAAATTTTTGGCCGATGTGTTTCGAACCAACAAGTTTGGTTCATCATTAGGTCCAAATAATGAGCCACACTTGCTAGTTTGAAATGCGTCGGCCAAATTTTTTGCTTATATGATTTCTACTGAAAGACTTTGCTTAAGAAAAAATAATGTTATTATTCATATCACTATCCACCAAAGCGACGCCATACAAAGCGCCGAAAGAGAGGAGCGTATAATGACTCACATATGGATTAATGTGTTGATATGAGTTATGAAGCTCAAAACATGTGAATCATTGTATTATTTTATATATGACGAATATGGGATATCAGTTTCCCAAAACCAATTTATATATATTAAATATAATGTGCCATAGTGATAATGCAAACTATTTGTTTTATCGTTGTTATGAAATGGACAGTATCAAAGCTAATGAGAAAAATGTGATTTTTTATTTGATCCAAATACTCTGACATGGAGATGATTCCATCCATTCACCTAGCTAAATATACATAACGGCTACCATAAAAATCATCTTCCACACCCAAAGGTTTAAGGACATAGAGAAGTTCAACATTAGACAACGCTGACGTCATGGGGTCTTTGACCATGATCAACATCTCATTTAAGAGTTTCCTGGCGTTATTGGAAGTCAAATACATTGTTGGTTTCAGCTACAACTTATAGATACCTCGTCAAATCAAGCAAGATTGGAAGCTTTGGATCCTTCATCACGAAGACTAAATCAAAATTTCAAAGCTCTCAAGTGGGCATGACAATTACAAACTCCAATATTGAATGTCTCGGCTCAAATTTACAATAAGATAATATACATGGTGAATTTTGGGTAGTAAATACATTGCCATAGGAGCTTGAAAGGTAAATGGAACCAATTGTATTGTAGGTTAAAATAAGATAATTATATTTGCATGAGGAGTTGGATAAATTTAGAGAGCAGTTAAGTGAGTGTTGAGGGTTGAGTCTGCTGTAGAATTTTTTGGTTTTGATAAGGTAGAGTAAAATAGTCAAAAAATAAAAAATATTTTGAAAAAATGTTAAGTTAGGATATGGACATAACAATAGTGAATAAAATGTTTTTGAAAAAATCTTGATGATGATTTCCATATCAAATAAAATGTTAGGTTAGATGTCCTAAAAAATAAAGACAAAAAGAAAATTTTAGGTTAGAAAGAAAAGGAAACAAATAAACTCTGAAAATGAGCAAGTCTAAATTCCACTACTATTTTTCTGCAAAATAATGTTGTGTGCGGCTTGTCATAAATGCCACAACCCATGACAGTCAAATTGTTTAATCTTGACTGCTTCATGCTTTAAATTTGAGGTTATAGTTAGAGAATAAATATCTATCCAAACTGTTTAATTTTGGTAGCTCAGTGGTTAGGTAGAGAATAATAAGGTGTTCATTAATCTGAGCCCTTGGATGTTATAAGGTTAGAATTAGATAGTTTGCTTTTGTAAAATAAAAAGAAAGGAAAAGGGTTTGCTCGCTTAAATACACCCATTAAGTGAAGAAGAAATGATAGGATAAGCAAAGGGTAAGTAAAAGAAAGGTCTTAGAAGTTTGATGATTGATTGGACAAAATGTACATTTATCATGTTTTATCATATGTTTCTATGTGCATGATGCAATTACACAAAGCAAATGAAGGTCTACAAGATCAATTAATTAACTTCCCTCGTCCTAATTCATCCCTATATTTAATAATTTCCCCTTTCCACCTTCATATAGTTCATATTCATTCATTTTCCATAAAAACCCCTTTTCCTAAGGTTAAAATATTTTTTGCCTAGGAAAAGTGAAAAACCCATGTTAAATCCCCTTTTACCCAAAAACCCATAAAAAGTTGTTTACCCTAAGTATTGATATATATATGTGAAAAAAAATAACTTATTAAAAAGCATCATACTTAGTCTATTTCCTCTTTCCGCTCATATTTCATATTAAATCTAACTTATAGTATTAAACCCCTAAAAATTTCCCTTTCCCATATATATTAACTCCCTTTTATTAAAATACCCCTAAACCATAATTTTTATAATAAAACTATGAATTTTATAACATATCGCATAATCGTGGATCCCAAGCCTTTGAACATATCTGCACCCTCTGCCATTGTGATATGCGATGCGCAATAGACCCAGACCCGACGCATATATATTTCATAATTCATCGCCCATTTCACATACGCCCTCATCGCAAGTCCTAGCCGAAATATAACCCTCTACCATTGCTATCTCCAATATGCGATAGGAACCTAGACCTAATTACATTATTATCCATGATTTATTTTCATATTGCATTCGGCCATTATCGCGTTCCTTTGCAATGGGCCTTCCTCTGCTAAACCCCAATTGCGATATGCGATGAACCTGGACCCAATATCATTTATCTGCCCGAATTCATAATTTTTCAAGTCTGCCATATCGTGTTTTGCGAAGAATTTCTTTGTTAAAAGGTTTTTATGATTTTAAAAAAGAAATAACCTAAACCTCCATTTAACTGCTAATCCTAGTTTTAAGCCATAATAAATCCATTTCCGTCATAATTAATCGTTGGGACCATCCATGCTGCTCTTTTGCTCCACCACCATCTGATCACGTCCATTAAAATCCAACGACCCTCAGTGATTTCGGGTTGGCTCTTTGTCCATGCATTACCCGCCCAAAAAGCAGTATTCCACTGACCTCCCCTTGCTACGTGTCAGGCTCAGATTATTTCAGGTGACCCCTCCCAAAATTGCCTGCACCTCATAAGCGATGCGATGAAAACCAAAACCACCTCACACATAACGACAAAATGACCACTGTTACCTTTGCGCCATATTTCAAAAAGTAAATTGTTTTTCCTTTTAAATGAAAAAAACACCATTTTCCTTTTGTTTCGCCTATTTCACAGTAAACCCTCCATAAGTGTCTGCGACCAATAAAGCCATTGTTTTATCTTCCGATACGCTCTAGACTCTTTCCAATATCCTTTCAAGCTCAATAAAGCCATTGATGTCCTCCTCTGTCACCCATGTTTTCTTAATTTTTGTGTTTTGCAGGGAAAAGCTTTTGTTCTAGGCTTACAAAAAAAAAAAAATTCATATATTTTGAAGACAAATACGAAGATCTTACTGTTAAAAAACATAGTAAAAAACCTGAAATGCACAGTAAAGGTAAAAAGGAACATAGTAAAGATTACTCATCAGGGTCAAAGGATATTCACAGAGTTTAAAGAGTATCAGATGAAAGATCAAATGAAGGAATTAACCAGTGTAAAGGATACAAATAATCAAGCAGCTTAAAGGCGCAAAATATCAAACAACAAAGCCAGCACAACATGAATAAAAGGGATAGCAAGAAGCAGTTCAATAGCTGCCCTATCTTCTTGCACGAAGATCTTTCCTTTCCTAGAATAAATCTTAATCAATTTTAGGATATTTTCTTAGTTTCATTATTGTATAAATAACTCTCTTCTCAAGTTGTTAAGGGTTCGAAGTTCAAGATTCATTGTTCATTTCTTGTTAAGTGGTGACTGTTCATTCTACTTTGAACCTGGTTGCACCTTTGAAGGAAGCTTTTGTAGACATTTGATATAGTCAGTCCTTCTAGAATCTTAATACAAAGCAGAGGATTCTGAATTTGGTTTTACACAGTTTGTGTTATCCTATAAGTTTTTCTAGTTATCAATCATTATGTTTTTCTTCATATGCTTATGACTTATAGAGATATCTAGGTAGGAATAATTGTGTCTCAGTTTATTCATATAAGCTCCTGAAGTGATCATCTATTAAGAGAATGGATTAATGAACTATCTATTTAGTTAATCCCCTCTAATCAATAAATCATCAACATCTTTTGTAAGCTTAAGTATATTGCCTTGAATCTTTGGAACATAGTTTAGAAGGTTTTCATACTTATGATTGTTCTGTTTTACAGTCTGGAAACTGTGATAATCATGTTATTTTTTGTTTTCTTCTCACCACTATTTGATCTATATCACTAGGAAACGCTTTATAGCAGCCCTTTGCTGAGATATTAACATTATCCAAAGGATTAAGTATTTCAATTATAAATCTATCTTCATTCGTTGGTCTTCCAAAACTAAAACGAAAAACCCCAAAACAATTATTTTAGATGCTCTAGCATTGGTAGCTAGTTAGAAAAGGTTAAATACCTTTCACCAAATTCATTGTGGGTATCAAATTTTATGTGATCAATAACCAGCCGTAGCTCATGTGATTCGTGTGTGAATGATTTGTTTTGTATACTCTGCCTTTCCACCATTGTATAGGGATAAAATTTGTGCATTATACAATGATTTCTTTAGAGATCGGGATGAAACCCTTGGGGAATGATTTGATGTTTCGCCAGCCACCTTGTTGCATAACTTTATTAAGGAGCTTCCATTAGAACTTGAAATTTCGGTAAAATATTTTACCTTTTTCAGCGTTATTATAAGAATTCACTCTTTGGATCTCATGGCGCCATTAACTAGAATAGAAAAGAAAATCGGTCAAAAACTTTTTTGAAGGTGAGAACAATTACGCTCCTAGATCCTTGTGCTAGGATGTCTTATTCTCTAGTGATAATTTACTAAAAAGTCAACGTTATTTCTTCACCATCGGAATCTGCTTTCTGACAACTTTTTTTGAAAAACTAGACTAAGAATATGAACTGTGTTTAGAGGTCAAATGGAAAATTGAGATCAGTATGGTTACTTTCTCTATATAGAACTTTGTGAGCGTTATAATGTTTGAAGAAGGTTATAGTTAGAATAAAGGAAACCGTTCGAATTTAAAATAAAATGTACGTGCATGTGTTAGGATAAAACCTCCTGTAAGGATGGTAATGATGATGATGGTAATGATGATGACCATGATACCAATCTGAACTAGAGCTAGAATAGAAGTTATAGAACCCGTAGCCATTACCTCTCCTATAAGGTGTATCCAAGAACCTAACATCTCTGATTGTTTCATCCCTATCTAACCTATGACCTCCATTAGACATACTACCATATTCCCTATTAATCATGTCCTCCTATCCATAACTGATCTGTGGTTGTCCCTAACTCCACAAATTTGACAAACTATGAAGGATCACTACATTGAACTATGCTTGTTTCTCCTATGCCCTGGCAAGTCTTTCTTGTGACTAAATGATCTTATAATTAGTCACCTTGCAACTTCTAAACTCTTCTTTTAAACTTATGAAAGTATGTGCCATGTCCAAGGAGTACTTATATCTGCGTTTCTCATCTAATCTATAAGGAGTCACATGAACTATAATACACCATTGTATTAGTCATCTCTGATCTTCTTCTTCCTACAAACATACCATGTTAGATAAACCAAATATAAACATAATCAACATACCTCAGTGAATCTCAGGGCAAGCTATCTCGTCTGTAAAATCGATCAAAATTAGTATGATACATATATTGTAGAAATTCCCACTGTAGATCAATAGATTATGCAATATACTAAAGAAAAATACAAGATCTACTTTTACAACAAACTTTGCGGAAGCTTAATCAATTTGAGCTAGATTAATCAGAGCACATATAACAGAGAAGAAGAAATCATACACATGAAACACATAATAATACTCTGGGGAAAGCCTCAGCTAAAAACCCCAATCTCTGTATTATTAGACAAGTGGAAAATAGTTCGGATTACACAAAGCTTTAGCTCACGAGCTATCCAACTCTCAGTACAATCCTTCACTACTACTCATAGACAGAATAGACAACACATATGCCTTTCCTCTGCCCTCCAAGCCTCCTATTTCCTTGCACAGTTTCTCCTGGGTCCTCCAGCTGCAACCTATGTGATTGTCACCTCACACACAACACTGACCTCTGAAATAACTGCAAAATCCTAAAGGAGATAATTCCTTCTGCATGGATGAGTTTCCTATATAGGAAAAATCCTCTAACTGATAGTACATTGTCCCTTCCTCTGATCTCAATTGGGTCTCTACCTGAACTGACATGCATGAATTATTTATGAGAGAATATCCAGTTATCTGAAGTGCACTAGTTACATGCATGCATGCATTAACTAATTGAACTCACAATTAGTTCCACAAACTGTTGGAACTAATCTAATTGGACTTAACTCAGTTAACTGAGCTAACTAATTACAACTCAATATTACAACTCATCCTTGTCTCTTTAACTAAGGGATAAATTCCTCAATTAATAAAGAAATGGTTGCATGTCCCCACATAGACTTCATGATTTCTTTTCTACAACTAATTAACTCAAGATGAATTAATTAATTATTTTACAAACAAGTATTAAGATCAAATTTGAATTTTAATTCTCTATTTTAGTTCAAGGACTAACTAAAATAGGCATCTAACCCGAAATGCTATTTATAGAAATGCTATTTTTAGCACTTCCATTTTTCATTCCTTCTTGCTATGTCCAACACTGGTACCTGAACTACTATTTATAGTAGTGCTATTTTTAGCACTTCCATTTTTAGCATTTATTGTTTCCATTTTCAACATATATATACATAATCATATAAATATGTCGACATCATGCATGATAACACTAGCTGCATACAAATACCTTATTCAAGACAACCATAACCATGACGATGCATGCATAACAACCACATAGACACTGACATCCATGTATGACATTCAGTTTTACCTCGAGGTCCAATGATGCAACCTCACTCTGATGCCACCCTGTGTTATCAGATATCACCCAAAGAGAATTGAAACCTACTCTAATACCACCCTATAACCACCTCCTCCCACATTTACCCAAGTTTACTCGTTTTCTAGGGTAAACATGAGATGAAGCATTACTATGACTTGACCCAACCTCCCAGCTCCTGATCTGATAGTCACCCTATGAGTGACCTCAGTTGAAGATTTATTGAAATGAAGGTATTACAGACTTATGTGCTGGTGTGTGTGTGTGTTCTGTGTTATTGAAACAATGGATCGATCAGATTGCCAATACACAGAAAATTAGTGGAAAGATAGCAGAGACATACAATAAGCAACACAAAGGCACAAACAGTTTTTAATAAGGAGTTCACCCTATTCTCCAGGGCTACATCTCCAGTCCAGCTTCAGTGGTGGCCTTGTTTTATTGCGTCTTTCAGCAGAGAGATTACAATGCAGGGACTCAATATGAGTTCTCCCGAAGCAAATTTTGCTTGGCAGGGTGGTTCTTGGATTCCACAAGCCACTCGGAGTACATAGACTCTTTTTCTTCCTACCAGCTCTGTGACCCTTGGTCTAGAGTGGAAAGAACCAAATGTGATGCTCAGTCTAGATAGATTCCTCTATGGGAAGGCTTGAATCTTCAATCTCTCTGGTGCTCGACGCCGCCTATGGTCAACTCGGCCCTCTGTCTCCTCTGCTTGGCTTTACTATTCTCAGTGTTCAGTCCTCCTCTCGGAGTTCACTATTCACTGTCTCTCTTGGTCGCTTGGACTCTCCCTCAATTTGGGTTCCCAATCCATACTTCTTATTCAACTGTCTCCGTTCATGGCTTTAGCCATTCGATCTCTATGCCTGTTCGGTTCCTCTTCTGCCTACGTTGCTTCACCTACTGCAACTGCGCTTGGAGTTCCTTGTTCCGCATCAGCATGAATGCTCAGGAAGTGGCTATGTGTTCCCATTGGAATAGCGCCAATCTGCTCGTCAATTCATTTCTTCGGTTATGTCGTGGATACGTTCTTTCTCCACTATGGTGGTCAACAGATTCCAAATCCTTTTAAAATGTGACTTAGTTCCCTGTCGATTCTGCTTCTTTCTATCGGACGCAATTTCAGCCGTTCGATCTGGGCTCCTCAAGATCCGACGTCATATGCACGTCGAGCATGGTTGACTTGCTCGACCGATAACACGAGATCAATGGCGGTTTTCTCTCTCCTCCACCACCATGCGTTGATCAGTGTATGGGACTGCTCAAGGGCACCCTGATAAAAATCATCAGTTTCCAAGGTGCGGGTCCCGCCTTTGTACTTTAGCGCTTTTACCTTTTTCTGCCCGCGGTCCTCTGGTTCCCCCACATGACCGGGTGCTCGGGCTTTCCCATTTTGGCCCTGTTCACCCAGCAATGCATCGCGCATTAAAAATCACCTCCTTTTCGTGATCCGGGGCTCCCAGGGGCTACTTTGGTCGCCTGCGCGGTCTCCATGGGCCTCGGTCAACGCGCTTTGACCGAGGTCCTCGTCGTTCCACACTGGCTGCCATTGCCACTAGTTCAGGTTGTTTTTGATGCTATTTTGGATTTGTTAAAGATTTGTTTCATCCCGATATAGTCAAGGTTCTTTTGCAGTCATTTATGGATCCGATTGGGATCACGACCTTCCCATTGAAAGAGATTTTGGACCACCAAAAGTTGGTTTTCTTCAAGCATCGACTAAGTGAGGGCACTACTATCTCACTTGTTCAATTTCAATCCACTTCGCAGTGCTCGGCTTCGAACCTTTAAGCCCAATCCTGAGATATTCCACCTGTCCACTACGCGTCGTCCTTACCTTCCTATCCATCATTGTGTCTTCCCATAATTCACTAAGATATTCAGGTAGCAGGTCATCAACAGAAGGTAATTGACTCTGCTCTTCAGGGTCCTCAATCATTGAAGGTTCAAACAACCTCAAGCAATCTACGTTCATGACTGAGTAGATGTGCATGTAAGCTGGTAGATCAAGGTGAAAATAATTTTCACCAATCTTCTCAAGTATCCTAAAGGGTCTACACCTGATAGGTTTTAGCTTTTTACTTTCACCTTGCATCCTGTCCTTGTTGATATACAGCCAGAATTAGTCTCCAACTTGAAAACTATGCTCCATCCGATGCTTATCATGCCTAGCCTTGTACTTAGCCTAGCTCTTTTCCAGCTATTCCTATACTGCTTGGTGGATCTCCTGGATCTTTTCAATGAACCTAGTTGCCTTGTCCACATCACTGTGCCTATCAACCATTGTATCTTTACCAAAGACAAAATCTAAAGGAGACCTTGGTATGAAACCAAAATAGGTCTCAAAAGGAGATCTTTGTGTAGAAGAGTGTTTGCCTCTATTGTAAGCATGTTGTACATAACACAAGTGTTCATCTCAAATCTTACGATGTTTGCTGCAATATCCTCTCAGTAACTGGATCACCGTCATGTTAACTACTTCTGTCTAGCCATCTGTTTGTGGATGAAAAGCTATGCTTTTCTTTAATTTGGTGTCCATTAGTTCCCACAGACTTGACCAAAACTTCCCCACAAATCGGGTGTCTCGATCAGATAGAATGGAAGTGGGTAATCCAAAATGAACCCATACATGTTCAAAGAACAATTTTGCAGTTTGTTCAGCTGCAATCTGTTTACTACAGGGTATAAAAATACACATTTTGTTGAACCTATCCACAACAACATATCGATAATCATGACCTTTCCTAGATTTGGGCAGTCCTCCAACAAAATCCATGGAAATGCTTTCCCAAGGGTGAGAAGGAACTGGAAATGGAGTGTACAATGCTAGTTTTCTATTGTTGGGCTTGCTTTTAGCACACATAGCACATCCCTTTACATATCTAGAAACTGTCTCATTCATTTTTGGCCAATAGCAGAACCTTTGTAGCTGTGCAACTGTTTTACTTACCCCAAAGTGACCTAATATCAGAGAAGTGTGTGCTTCCATAATTATCTTTGCTCTCTCAATTTGTGGAATGCAGAGTTTCCCACAATGATTTAAGAGTTGGTCCTTCACATGATAGTCCAATTCTTCTACTCTTTTACCTTGACTCAAAGTTGCATACATATCTTTAAAATCCATATCCTGAGCATATTGTTCTATGTAGCTTTCATGCAGCATAGAATTATGCTTAAGTATGGTAGATGCATTTATAATGGGTCTAGATAACATGTCTACAACCTTGTTATGTATGCCCTTTTTATATCTGATGACTAAATGAAACTGTTGTAGAAAACCCTCATCTGTAGTGTGCTGATGTTCAAATTAGTTGGAGTGTAGGTATTGAAGTGGCTAATGATCAGTATGTATTACTATTTCTTTGCCCATTAAGTAATGTTTCCACTTTTTCACACTCTGAACTAATGCATACAATTCTTTATCATATGTAGGATAGTTAACTACTGCAGGATTAAAAGTCTCAGAATGATAACATATGGGTTTACTATGCTGTGTCAACACTGCTCACATGGCATAGTCATTGGCATCAGTTTGGATCTCAAATGGTCTTTGTAGATCTGGCTGTGCTAGTACATGTGCTATACTAATTTTTTCTTTCAAGGTGTCGAAGGCTTTTTGCTGCTTGCCACCCCATTGAAACACCATGTTCAATCATGTCAAAGCATGTCAGGGAGTTGCAATTGAGGAAAATTTTGAGATGAACTTCCTCCAATACTGTGCTGCTCCTAAGAAGCTTCTCACTTCTGTAGCAGACTTGGGATTAGGCCAGTTTACAATGACTGCCACTTTAGAGGGATCTATTTTCAATTCACCTCCCCCTACTATGTGACCCAGAGAATTTAGAGATGTTTTTCCAAATTCACATTTGGAGAGTTTAACATAAAGTTTTTCTCTTTTCAAAACATCTAATGTTTGCTTAACATGCTTTAAATGTTCTTCCCACGTTTTACTAAAAATCAGAATTTCATCCAGATATACAATAACAAAATCATCAAGAAAAGGTCTGAGTACATCATTCATTAATCTCATGAAAGTAGCAAGAGCATTAGTTAGGCCAAAAGGTATAACCAGCCATTCATACAATCCCTACTTTGTCTTGAAAGCAGTCTTCCATGCATCTTGTTCTGCAACTCTGACCTGATGGTATCCACTGTGCAAATCTAGCTTGGTGAAATAAACAGCTTCCTTCAATTGATCTAAAAGATCATCTATACAAGGAAGGGGATAATGATCTTTTATTGTTATCTTATTCAGTGCTCGGTAGTCAAGCACATTCTCCACGAGCCATCTTTCTTTCTCACCAAAATGATTGGTGACCCACATGGTGATGTGCTAGGCTTGATGAACCCTTTCTCGAGCAACTCCTGCACCTGCTTCTTGATTTCAGCATTCTCTAAAGCAGACAACCTGTACATCCCAATGTTATGCAAATGAACATATTGCTGCAAAATAATATCATGTATTATTCCCCTTTTGGGTGGCAGACCTTGAGGTTCTTGAAACAAGACCTCATACTTTGAAACAATCTTTTCTATATCAGCTTACTGGAAGAATTACATCCCTCAAATACATTGGTTTTATCAAGTGTCTTTTCCTTTACAACCATCAGTAAGAACTATTTGCATGAATTTATCATTCTTTTTATCTGTCCTGAGTTTATGAGAGTATAATTATTCTTGAGCTTATGAACTCTTACAAAGTATTCGATTCCATCTTTAACAAGTAGATACTTGTTCTTAGCTCTATAGAAAACAGCCTTTTTGTCATACAAGTAAGGACTTTCTAAAACAATTCCACATATATCCAAAGGAATTACATCTAACTCAACCTCATCTAGAAATGATGACCCAAAAGAAAACTTGAGTTTGCATTGTCTAGTCACTTGTAGTTGTGCTTTATCATTCAACCAACCTAATGGGTATGGTTTCTTGTGAGGTGTAGTTGCTAATCCCAATTTCTTTACTATTGCTTCAGAAATTAGATTTACTTGTGAGCCACTATCAAACAGAGTATCAATCTTTTGATTTTTGGAAACAACTAGAATATGGAAAAGCTCATGTCTTTTTCTCTCATGTTCCTCATCAATAATATATTGAGCAGAAGTACTAGTACATGCTTCAGAATTATTACCTTTTATACTTGTGGCTGCAATGTTTGTTTCATCTCCCGAGTCTGACCCCAAATCTTTCTGAATAGCTGCAGCACTCTTCTTCTTCTTTCCCTCAGGCTTCTTAGGTCTCAGCTCTGGATGGAGAATCCAATAGTGCTCATCATCATGCCCCTCCTTTTTATAGTGATTGCATGAATATTTGCCTTTTTGTGCAGTGTTAGCCTTCCTTGCTTTCCACTTCTACTTTATTTTCTCCTTGCTCTTGCTTACAGTGGGTTGGATGGTCCCCCCAACTTCTGGATTTCCATTCTTTCCTCTAGCTTCTAGATGAGTAGCTTGTACAGATACCTCATCTATACTAGTGGGATTAAACATGAGGATGGTATGCCTCATGTGGTTTTGTAGACAACCAATGTACTTCAAAAGAGTTTCTGGTGAGTCTAATGAGATACCCAACATCAATGCTCTCTTTCTAAACTCTTCAGTATACCCTTGCACACTTTTCCCTTTCAATTACCGAAGAGTTTGCCAACTCATCATGGCTTGTTGCATGTAGGCCAATGGATAGAACTGCTTTTGGATTGCAGCAACAAATTCACCCCAGAAAGAGATGGTCTTGCCATGCTTCTTCATATCAGTTTGGGTTCTGCCATCCCACCAAACCAAGGCAGTGCCTCCTAGGCATAGGCTTTCCAACTGAATCTTACTCTTGTCCGAGTCTATGTTCTGTACTCTGTAATATTCATCAATTTGTCTAATCCGATTGTCCAACTTTTCAGCATTTAGCTCTCCATCATATATAGGAAAATCAAATTTAACATATAGGTTAATCAAATATGCTTTCTTATTATGCACAGGGCTATTAGGAGGTGTAGGGAAGCTTTCTTCTTTTCCCTTTCCTTTTGAGTGGTCATGGGAATGAGATTCATCTTCTTCTTTATCTTGTTTAGAGCCTGATGAATCTTCATCCTTATGCCTTCTAAAGTCCCTATACATTTCTTCTACCATAGAATTTATAGCTAGGAAACTTTCTATGAATTGAGGGTCTGGCCCTATAGAGCCTTCCTCTGACATTGTCTTCCGAGAATAGACTCTCCCAATTTCAGGATTAGTTTCCACCAACTCTCCTTCTCCTAATTTGAGCTTTGATCTAGTGAGCATTCACAGCTAAACTAACACAAGCTTGTCTAACCTGACAACCCGCTACTCTGATACCACTTGATCTGATAATCACCCTATGAGTGACCTCAGTTGAATATTTATTGAAACAAAGGTATTACAGACTCATCTACTGGTGTGTGTTTGTTCTGTGTTATTGAAACAATGGATCGATCAGATTGCTAATACATAGAAAATCAGTGGAAAGACAATAGAGAAATATAGTAGGAAACACAAAGACACAAACAATTTTTAATAAGGAGTTCACCCTATTCTCCAGGGCTACGTCTCCGGTCCAGCTTCAGTGGTGGCCTTGTTTTATTGTGTCTTTCAACAGAGAGACTACAATACAGGGACTCAATATGAGTTCTCCTGAAGCAGAGTTTGCTTGGCAGGGTGGTTCTTGGATTCCCCAAGCCACTCGGAGTACACAGACTCTTTTTCTTCCTACCAGCTCTGTGACCCTTGGTCTACAGTGGAAAGAGCCAATTGTGATGCTCAGTCCAGACAGATTCCTCTATGGGAAGGCTTGAATCTTCAAGCTCTCTGGTGCTCAATGCCACCTGTGGTCAGCTCGGCCCTCTACCTCCTCTGCTTGGCTTTACTGTTCTCTATGTTTAGTCCTCCTCTCGAGGTTCACTGTTCACTGTCTCTCTTGGTCGCTTGGACTCTCCCTCAATTCGAGTTCCCAATCCATACTTCTTATTCGATTATCTCCATTCATGGATTTAGCTATTCGATCTCTATGCCTATTTGGTTCCTCTTCTGCCTGCATCGATTCACCTATTGCAGCTGCACTTGGAGTTCCTTGTTCGGCGTTAGCATGAATTCTTCGGAAGTGGCCATGTGTCCCCATTGAAATAGGGCCAGTCTTCTCGTCGATTCATTTCTTTGGTTATGTCATGGATACGTTCTTTCTCCACCATGGTGGCCAATGGATTCCAAATCACTTTAAAACGCGGCTTAGTTCCTTGTCGATTCCGCTTCTTTTTATCAGGCACAATTTCAACCGTCCAACCTGGGCTCCTTAAGATCCAACGTCATACGCACATCAAGCGCGGTTGACTTGCTCAACCGATAACGCATGATCAACAACGGTTTTCTCTCTCCTCCACTGCCATGCATCTATCGGTGTATGGGGTTGCTCCCCTCCCATCCAAAACCTCTTGCTGTTCAAGGGCACCCCAATCAAAACCGTCGGTTTCCAGGGCGTGGGTCCCACCTTTGTACTTTAGCGCTTTTACCTTTTTCCGCCTGCGGTCCTCTGGTTCCCCCACGCGACCGGGTTCTTGGGCTTTCCCATTTTGGCCCTGTTCACCCAGATGCTAATTGCACATCGAAAATCACCTCCTTTTCCTGATTCGGGGCTCCCAGGGGCTACTTTGGTTGCATGTGCATTCTCCATGGGCCTCAATCAGTGTGCTTTGACCGAGGTCCTCGTCGTTCCACGTTGGTTGCCATTGCCACTAGTTCAGGGTGTTTTTGATGCTGTTTTGGATTCTTTAAAGATTTGTTTCATCCCGATACAGGCAAGGTTCTTTGACAATTGTTTATGGATCTGATTGGGATCAACTCCAGTTGAGGAAGTGAGGCATATAAACTAACCACAACTGATAACTCACAACATACCTCAAGACTACAAGACACTTAGGGGCCAAAGGACCACCCTAGGTGACCAAGCCCTAAGCTACGGATTCATTTCTCACAATTTAACCCCCAACTGCATGCATGAAAAGGCCTCCATGTGATTATAGGCCTCCAACTGCATGCACAACATTGCCTAAGCGCGACTGTGACCCAAATTGTCCATTTCAAAGGGTGGGGTCTTGAGATCTGAGCCACAAGTTAGTCTCCAGACGACTTCCTAGAATTGCCTAAGACATCTCAAAATCATTATTGACATGATAACGAAGCTAAACATTCAAACTTGAATCAAAACTTGAGCTAAATGGACTAGAACATATTAGGCATTTCGTCAAACACATGGCATACATCTAAGCTACATGTCATGAATGCATATTTGATCATAAAAGTTTGAGATTCATCTCAGAATCACTAAGAAGGCCCTATGCCCTCTTGCTGGGCATGGAATCCCCCCACAGCATGTTTTGGGGCTCAAATCCCAAGTTTTGAGTACTATTGCTGTAAAGACTCTGCAAATTTCAGGCGCGGAGCACAAATTGTATGTTAGAGTCATAGGGTTGTCTTCCCAAAGTTTTGAACGTAGTGTTAGCCTATCCATGGTCAAAAGACCATGGGATTGTATAAAAGGAGTGAGGCTCTAAGTTTTAAAGGAGTTAGAAAGAATCAATTTGACCAACAAATGGAGTCAAGAAGATAGCGAGCATAAAGCAGGAGTCTAGTATCTTGGGTCATAGTAGTAGGAAGAGGCTCTGCAGCTAAGTGCATAGAGGCCTAGTAGAGGCCACAGTTGAGTGCATTGATCTCTGCAGCTGAGTGCATAGGGTAGAGTTGGGTATGTAACCAAGGAAGGAGATAATAAAGAGAAGTTTGATTCCCAATCTTGTGTATTTGTTTTGAGATATTATAGGGTTGATATCTTTTGCAATTGTATTATTTTATTTATTGTGCACACTTTGTTACACTGAAATTTGTCACCATGGCTATCTGTAGTTAATATGGCTCCATCAATAGTCATATTGTCCTCCTTGTCAAGCCTCATACCTCTGCTCTTCATGTCAAACTTCAAAAAGAGAGAAAGTCACTTAAAAACATGTTTATCTCTGGGTACGCAGGTTCTCTCTACCTTGCCTGCGTGTACGCATCCCAAACACACTGTGCCTGTGTACTTGTACGCTCTGTAAGCCAAAGGATGGGTGCGTACCCCTGTAAAGGTCAAAAGGCGCGAGTTTCATCTTTAAAAAGTTACTTGTGGTCACTTCTAGAGCCTTCTAGAAGGGTGTTTGACGTGTATTGAGCGCCTCCAGATGGTTCATGCATCCCTATGATAGAGGAGCTTATCCCATCAAGAGAGGAGCTACCCCATCCAAAAGAGGGAGTATCCCATTGATGTTGGAACTGAATAACCTCCTCTAGAATACTATAAATACAGGCATTGGGCCAAAGGAGGGGAGGTTGAAAGCTGAACATTCTAAAGGGTAAATGCTGCTGGAATTAGGACTTCCATTGTTGACTTGTGAGGAGAGATCACTATCCTTCCTTGTTGCCATATTGGGAATGGGTGAGCTTGTCAAAGTAGAGGAAATCTCTTGTTGGACCCTGGGAGGAGCTTGCACAACACCAAGGCTCAGGTTGTAATGGTTCCTTTTTTGTTTCCTTAATACAAATAAGTCCATTCTTCTCAATGATTTGTTGTTAATGAATTATTTCATGTACTCCTTGGTCTATGTGATGAATATGCTTTGTTTTATGAAATATTCAGGTGTTATGTAATCGTTTGTCTTGTTAGTGTATGCAGGTCTTAACGTGAAGGAGGAGCTCATCTGGATCAGCAAGGCTGGACTGCTACAACAAGCGTTGGACCTAAGGTAAGATCGGAAAACACTTGGTTTCTCATAGAATAATGTATGTTTAGAGAAGGATTGCTCTTGTTTGGTTTGTTTGTCACTAGAGAGTCTTAGACTCCTAGGGAGGTTAGGTTTGTCCACAAAAATAACTCTTTCTGCATGACAAATTGGCGACTCCGTTGGGGAATCCATTGATGTGTTTGATTTTTCCTTTGATCATTACTTTGATCTGAAAAGAGTCTTGTTTCTTTTGCCTTTTGGTTGCTTGACTGTGTTTTTGGGTGGCTTAGCTTAG
>APFE031098957.1:192957-228932 GCA_000404065.3 Pinus taeda
CAGTGTTACCCATTGAATGCGAAATCCCATCACTTAAGATGGCTATCGAATTACTACCAGCTACCTCCGAAGAGGAAACACGTTTATTATACTTAGCTAAATTAGATGAGACTCGTCGCAATGCTGCATTGGCAATCAAGACTCATGCGAAGCGGATGAAAGCTCAGTATGACAGAAATGTGACCCCTCGAAATTTTTCGGAAGGTGACCTAGTGCTTTTATATGATCAAGCCAATGATAAACTAGGTGCTGGAAAATTCATCCCTATGTGGCATGGGCCCTACATTGTCAAGCGAAAGCTAGCAAAGGGGGCATATGAGCTAATTGATTTTGATGGGGACTCTTTGGGTAAACCGAGAAATGGGCTCTACCTGAAGAGGTATTATGCTTAAGTGTGGGGTATGGAGAATTGTTAAGTTAGGATTAGATTAAATTTCTCTTTCTAGTTAGGTCTTCTTTCTAGCTTACGTGTTTTTGTTAATCTAGACAGTGTGCTTAGCTTAAAGAGTGTGTTTTTGTCATTTTTCTGACTTATCTTGGTTTTACTCTTGATATTTCAGATGTCGTTGCCTCTCCAAAACATACATTGGATTCGCTGATGGCGCTTGTCGTAATACACGGAATATCTCTTCCACAGCGTGGGTTATTTATTCGCCCTCTGATGAGTTAGTTTCCATGCATGGGGTAAGCCTTGGTCAAACAACGAACAACATTGCAGAATACAGTGCAATGATTGAATTGTTATCTGAATCTATTTCATTCGGAATTCGGAGTTTGGTTGTGAGGTTGGATTCGGAACTTGTTGTATTACAGCTTAATCGTTTTTATGCCATTCGAAATCCTGTGTTATTAAGATTGTTTTTGAGAGTGCGTCTCTTGGAACGTGAGTTTGATTACATTGAATATCAGCATATTCCAAGGTCTCTAAATACATTAGCAGATGCATTTGCTTCTCGAGTATTAGATAGACCTTTGAGATAATTGTAAATTTAAAAAACATTTAATCATACATGTGAACAAGATAAGCCGGTAAAATGATATATATAGATAGTGTCAAAAAATATACATCGTCCTCGATCATAGGTTGAAAAACACCTTATGATCGGCAAAAATGATAAGTAAAAAAGTCAAAATGTGACATAAGTCTACAAAAGTGATCATCCAATCACTGGTGGTGATCTCTATAAGACACTACTGCACGTGCTACTCTCAATAAGAACCTCCTAAAAGGTCTCGGGACCGCAACTACATAACGCTGCAGTCTGATAGGAACATCATCAAGAGCCGTCTCTGGTATATCCGCCGTGAGACGCTCCAAATCATGCTCCAACTCGGCCAGTGTCTCTGTAGCTGCGTCTTGAGGGGCTGGTAGTGGTGCAACTGGATGTCTTCGCTCAAAAGCCCAGAGATTGGCTGGACGCTGTGGACCCACGTCTGCATTTAAAAATTGTACTGTCAGTTTTGAAAAACGATGTCTAAAAATACAAAAACATAGATAAATTAACTGTGAAAAATGAATATACCTCTGTCGTCCCATTGTTCTCCCTGTGGAAGAACCATGTCTGGGTCACCTCAAAAATCTATCCCGGAATAAGGAAAGTCCTGAACAGAAAAGACTTGGTGCCTCAACCAGTCAAAATAAGCCTCGGAGAAGCGAACGACCTTCTCCCCCTCGTCTGGATTCCGGGCCATAACCGCGAACCATCTCGTCAGCCTAGGCTCTCGAGGAGCTCCAGCCCCAACTGTAAGATGTTGTGGGATCAGCATAGGAACCCTCTCTAGGGCAAAGATGACAACCAAAGCCCCATATCCAAAGGTCTTTGTTCGTCCTTCCTTCGCCCTGGTCAACTGGCCCTTCAAGTTGGCCAGTACAGCTTCGCACCAATTGAAAATGGTGCCCTGAAAGCAGTCTACCGCCATCCGCATCTGGGATCCAGTGACCATATGTAAAGCGGCTGCGCCATAGAGTCTGGTAACCGTGAATGCTATCACCATAAGTTCAGGATGGGATATGAACTTGATTTCAATCCCCTTCTCCTAGTTCTGGTTGTTACACCACTCTAGCCGGAGGCTAGCAAGGGATTGGCCACTCGGCCTAGTCCCGAAAAGAGAAAGGTGTTCGCCCCTGTTGGGCAAACCAGTGAGAAAGTATATATCATAGGCCTCTATCTCGAGCTGATGGTCTCCAATGTAGAAACATTGATCCTGAATGTTCCATCTCTCGACCAGCCACTCCAGAAATGGCACCTGGGCCCTCATGCCAGGTATGACCCAGTATTTATATAAGCTGCATGCTCGCAATGCATCGATCGTAGGTTGATGATTCAACGTGGCCGAATCAACATATTCATGCTCTCTTTCACGCCAATCCAACATGGTGGGTATCCTACACACCAGAAAATGAGTCTTAGAAAACTTAAAATCAAATTTTTGTGGTTGAATTTGGAAGATTAGGTTTGGGGATGCGCTTTACACGGGGTACGCACCCCACCTTCAGAAACAGAGCGTGGGTACGCACCTGGTCTGAAGGTAGGTTACGTACCCCGACCCTTTTTCCTTTAAAGAAAAAGGTCGGGGTACGCAGGTTACCCATGGGCCACCTGCGTACCCCGAGAAGCGCATCCCAAAACCCATATGCCTCCAAAAAATCAAACTAAGACTTAAAATTAAATTCTAAACGGATGAAATTGAAGAGGAGGATGTTGTGGATAACCTGGAAGTGACGGCGTTCGATTCCGACGGTCTGATTTTCCGCAATCTCCACGGGAAGTTTCTTGCCAAAAGCCCTTTTTTCTACCTCAACAGTAAAATGGTAAAAATGACATGGTAAAAGGTCTTTTTATAGGTTTTTTGGATAAATAAATATTAAATTTGTTATTTTTCACCATAGAAGGTCATTTTTCGATGTATTTTTTGCCTATCTTCAACAGGTATGAGTAATGTGTCGTTTTTGTGTAGGACAAAGGGATTTACAGAGAAACTTGTCATTTTTCACGAACCAAACATCAGAGTCATCTTTTAAGCCCTTTTCTGACTCCTAAAACATGAAAAGATTGCCGAGTGTTTCTTTTGCACTCGTTATAAAACAGAATTAAAAGACGGTCCTCTTACAGCCCTTTTCTGACCGAAAAAACAAGAAAAGATTGCCGGATTTTTGTCGTTTCAAATTCGATATTGGAAATAAAACGACGTGTCCTTGGTCGCTTTTTACTTTTCAGGTCAAAGACACTAACTATGAAAATATCCTTGGTCGCAAGATCAAGCGGTTCTCCTAGGTATTATTTTATACTTTTTCGGGCTTAGGAGACACAACTTTACGAAAAAGTTCAATCTGGAGTCTTCTAAGTTTTTGAGACTCTCTAAATATGAAAAGCGCCGAGTTTCTCCTATACTGGACTCGTTAAAATTTCACATTAAAGGACCTGTTCTATTACAAACAGGAACGGACCACTCCTTTTTAGGGTTCGAATCAAAAAACTAAGTTGGACTCATTCGAAGGATGAGCTTACAAACAAGCATATGTTATCCTCCTCAAGCTTGTAAAAAATAAAGAGGTACTTGCCAGAAATGGTGGGGGAAAAATGAGAAGAATGAGCCTATTTGATATCCTTTTGTCTCAAGAAAAACCGTACTACCACTCTTGAACACGACACTTATTCATTCACCTGGGTTGGGAAATCCTCTACCTCACAGTTGACCAAAATCACTTGACATCTTTAGCCGGATTATGGGAGTCGACTTTGAGCAATTTATCACCAAACCATCTGTCGTGTCATTATGTGTTCAAGAGGTCTGAAAACAAAACATTCAACCGCAAAATACCTATCATTCATCATATCATCATTGAGTCAGTCCTTGCAGCAACATTTCTTCAACTTGAACTATGGTTTCTGTTGTGGGCTTGCCTGCGAAGGGTCGCTTTCTATCGACATCAACACATTATCTAGAGAGTTGACTTAGAAATCGTCAGTACCTTGGAGTCTGCATGCATCAATGGCAGGTTTCTCGCCTTCGACGTCAGTTTCATCATTGACTTGCGAATCGAAGGATTCCATGAGATGTTTGACATCAACTCATTCATTCACATCTCATGGATTGTACTGGGTACTTTGAGAACCATTGACATTACTGGTGGTCTCTCTCACGCTTGTTAACAGTTTACATCATTGACTGGTAACCAAGTGGATTCTACCATGTCCGACATCGACTCATTTATTCGTATGGCTAGAATCATACCGATTCGGGAAGTAGAGATGAAGACCCTGGATCTAGTTTCCACCATCCAGGCTGCGAGGAGTTTTGTATTCGTTATGTTGTAGACCAATTATAAACAGATGGTTGCATCCATACTGTGTCTACACGAGTCTATGATTATGATGTATTATGAAATCATTCCTGTATCAGAATAGTTAGTCTGTTAGTTAAAGTTTTGATCTGAGTATGGGAATGCCTACCTCAGTGATGATATAATCTTACATATGTATTTTGTGTTGAAAATTGCAGGTTCTAACCAGGCTCTCCACGAGATAATCCTTGAAATGATAAAGTACTTCACCCTTCCTAGATGATATAAAACCCTTATCTATTACAGGCTTCGCACTTTAGGGGGCAATCTGTTACACTGAAATTTGTCACTGTGACTATCTGCAGTTAATATGGCTCCATCAATAGTCATATTATCCTCCTTGTCAAGCCTTATACCTCTGCTTTCCATGTCAAAATTCAAAAAAGAGAGAAAGTCATTAAAAATCATGTTTATCTCTGGGTACGCAGGTTCTCTCTACCTTACCTGCGTGTACGCATCCCAAACTCATTGTACCTGCGTACTTGTACGCTCTGTAAGTCAAGGGATGGGTACGTACTCCTGTAAAGGTCAAAAGGCGTGAGTTTCATCTTAAAAAAGATACTTTTGGTCACTTCTAGAGCTTTCTAGAAGAGTGTTTGACGTGTATTGAGCGCCTCTAGATGGTTCATGCATCCCCATGATAGAGGAACTTATCCCATCAAGAGAGGAGCTACCCCATCCAAAAGAGGGAGTATCCCATTGATGTTGGAACTGAATAACCTCCTCTAGAATATTATAAATACAGGCATTGGGCCAAGGGAGGGGAGGTTGAAAGCTGAACATTCTAAAGGGTAATGCTGCTGGAATTAGGACTTCCATTGTTGACTTGTGAGGAGAGATCACTATCCTTCCTTGTTGCCATATTGGGAGTGGGTGAGCTTGTCAAAGTAGAGGAAATCTCTTGCTGGACCCTGGGAGGAGCTTGCACAACACCAAGGCTCAGGTTGTAATGGTTCCTTTTTTGTTTCCTTAATACAAATAAGTCCATTCTTCTCAATGATTTGTTGTTAATGAATTATTTCATGTACTCCTTGGTCTATGTGATGAATATGCTTTGTTTTATGAATTATTCAGGTGTTATGTAATCGTTTGCTTTGTTAGTGTATGCAGGTCTTAAAGTGAAGGAGGAGCTCATCTGGATCAGCAAGGCTGGACTGCTACAACAAGCGTTGGACCTAAGGTAAGATCGGAAAACACTTGATCTCTCATAGAATAACGTGTGTTTAGAGAAGGATTGCTCTTGTTTGGTTTGTTTGTCACTAGAGAGTCTTAGACTCCTAGGGAGGTTAGGTTTGTCCGCAAACATAACTCTTTCCGCATGACACACTTGTATGAATGATGAACATTGTTAAGTATAACTAAACACATATAGATAAGCTAAGTGATCAACAAATATTGGGTTAATAGTAAGGGACTGGGTAATAAAACAAATCAAGCCTCGAGTAGGGTTGCGCAAAGACAACATCACAGGCTGCGAATTACTGATAGATGCGCATAGTGACGTGCACGTAAGGTCAAACAATGGACCACCGAAAGTCATCAAACATCTCTAGGGTGAAAAAACCTGGTTTTAGCACCCTCCCATACTACTTCGGGTGACACCTCAGTCCGCGCTCCGTGGACTATTGCCAAAAGGTATAAGTGATAAAGATTGTCGATGACAACAATCCCTATCCTGCGCTACTAGGAATAAACTGGGTCACCGATATGAACGGGGTAATCAATCTAAAGAAGTGCAAAATGATTTTTGAGAAAACGTCACTATGCGTAGTGGTGCCTTTAGACTCTACGGAAGGAGCGTGCTACACAAAGCCAATGCATGACAATGAGAGCGACGACGAGATAGACTATATCTATAAGATAACCACTCAGGAATATGATTGGGTGAATCCTATACTGGACGGACGGATTTCGCGGGAGCGGGAAAGCTCCTACACATTAGATTCGGATGAGGAAACAGAATGATGGTAGAACCACTTACATGAGGTAACCACGCTTAATTGCAACATGATGGTTAGATCACTGTGTTGTGTGACAACAGAGATAAGGGATCTGCCTATGTATGATGGGTTGATAGCGGTGGATGGTTTCTTGAACAAATTTGAAAGCGCAGTGCCAGAACAACAACAGTTTGATGCTCTGAAATGGGCACTATGTGCGATGCCTGCAAGGCGGTGGGGTACACTTCAGAGAAGTTTTGAGGACTGGCATGGATACAAGAGGATGATGTGCCTACAATTTGGAAAACCCTAGCTAAGGGTGAGAGCCAGTTATGAGGGTACAAACATATGACATGGAGCCTGCACAAGTGCACACCACTCCCAAAATAAAGAATCAGAACAAACCACAACAGCATGAAAGGTGAAGCGTGCCAAAAACTATCCACAGAGAAGCATTCAACAGGGTGTGCAAAGTGCTAAACAACGTTCACCAGATGAGACGCCTGACTGGGACCTATGCATACCAGCAGTTCAATGGGCCTAAAGGACCATGTGCAAAAACTTGACCATGAAAATAATTCCAATGTTGTGGAATAACGTAGGGACTGTAATATGTGAGGAGCATGCAAAGATGAATCCACACGTAATAGTACCTGCAAGTGCAAAAGTGTGCAAAGCCCAAGACAAATAAATCACACAGCTACATGAATTATAACACATAAGACTTTAGGAAGCCATTAGGCAAGGGAACCTTAAACTTCACAAACTTGAAAAGGATCGGGTACGAATAAGGAAGAAAAGCATTTTGATGGATGAAGAGGTCAAGAGGCTGGAAAACTAGATCAAGGAAGCATGTCTCATCGATAAACCAAGGGTGGCATTGCAAGGTGTGAATGATCATACTAATGAATTAGAAGATGATCATCGAGAATTAATCCGTTTGGTGTCGTGGCTAGGATCGCATATCACCAAACACAGTAATCAGGGGAGCGCACTACAAATAGTAGAGCGTGCGGCGCCGATTGCCACGATGACAGATGAGGATTTTCCATAGACTATACTGAAGGGTGAGATGGAGTGTCGCACAGGTGGTATGACCACCTGAATATCTATGGGAAGAACAACCTTAGCACTCCAGGTAGCTGAAAGGGAGCGCAGGACTATAAATTATTCTGCTAGGGAGCTACATGCTCTGACTGGTGACTGCAGGAACAACCTGTCACAAGGCCCGTGCCCGCACATGGAGGGATGCGCTGCCATGCGGGTGGGCTAGAAAGTGACCGTTAGTGTCACTGTTCATGATGGGGTGTCTGATTTGAGGCCAAATAGAATGGGCGGCGGGCATTTAAGACAAGACTTACAGGCAAGATTTCAAAAAATTTGCCACTAATAAATCTTTGATGGGCCAGAATTAGGGGGAACAGTCAAATTCAAATCCAAAAGGTGCTATAAAATTCCAAGGGCTAGCTAGTAGACAACACTTTTTCAATTGAGATTTGAGCGGTTGAACAAAGCGCAAAGTGTTGAATAGAGCCCTTAAGTTCACAAAAGACCGCACACAGTGTAGAAATGATAACGGCCACTAAGGATGGGTTGGGCGTTGAAGAAGGAATCATCAACGAGGGCACACAGACCCCCATGGTCCACAATGTTCCCGAACGCACTGGGGTTGTCACAAAAATCCCTAAATCACCTCGGACACTGAGACCGAAGAAAGATAAGTAGGCAATGGGACTAGTACCCAAGGAATCCACGACACAATAAATTATTAATGGAAGAAAAAAGTAAGGTAGTCACCATTGAAACAGACGAAGAGGAAGAAGACTTGCAGACACTGATTGCTGACGTAGAAGAAGAAGAAGACGTGGAGGAAGAAATCCAACCGTTGCGCTCTACAGCAAAATTGTCCGAGTATGTCCCTCCGTGAAAAGTGAAAACTAAAATACCAAAGGATTTGGACGCAATGAAGAGTGCACTCAAGACCTCACTCCTCCCCGATGGAATTACCTTTGAGGGCTCGATCCTAGGATTCATGTGCACCCTGAAATTTAAAGACTGGGACCTCGCAAATAGTGAGAAGTTCCCGCACTTAGAAACGCCAAACCTGATGAAACAGAATACAGAGGGGGTCAAATTCAATTGGGCCGAGTTCCTCTGCGAAGAATTTTTACTCAATTGTCAGTAGGCTAAGGAAAAGGGTAAGACCTTCGAGTACACGTGGTTGCTCTTATCCATCTTGCTAGTAGCAAGAGAACTTCTAGAGGATAGCCAGTTCCTGAGCATCAATTGAGACTTACCAAAGGCTGCAAAGTATGCTTCGCTCAGGGCCACCAAGGACGTGAAACGGATTCGCAGTGCTAGGATTTTCTGGGTGCTCATGGAGGAAATTATGCGAATGTGGATTAATAGGAGGCCACGCTTGTCCCCCACAGTGCACAACAGCCTGCAACATTTTGCAGACTTAACGCGGACATGCACAATATCTACATCAGGGCATGAAAGGATCTGGTGCAGCAGTGGACAAAGCTCCCATTCATAGCCACTGACAACGCGATCTTTACGATGTTAGAGACATGTCCTCCCGAGTGGTGTGCGCTAGATTTGGCGGAGTTGGAGAAGATGAAAACATAGAAAAGGAAGGATGATGCCAAGTTGCACGTCACCCAACTGGCCGAGAGAAGGTGAAACAAAAAAGCGGTAGCCGAGGTAAGGGCAGTTCGTGAAGCGAAACAGGTATCCATGGAGTAGAAGAAGGCCACTGAAACAGCAACAACATAGACAACAGAGGCGACAACAGCACAGGCAGAGGAGGGCCAAGCAATGTCTACAGGATAGGAGGCAAAGGACACAGAACTTGCAAAAGAGAGAGAGGACCTAGGGACCGCCTCTACATAGCTCAAAAAGTCATGCATCATAGAAAGAACCGACCCAAGAAAGACGGTCAAGGCCTCAAAGCTGGCCATCGACACGATCACCTTAACTGAAGGTGATCTCCATGACATCGGCGAGATAGTTCTCGATGTCACTAGTGAAGCACTCCAAGACTTTATGACGGAGCAACAGACTATGTTGGGGGCCCTAAGGGCATAGCTGCAAGAGTTACAGGTGTGGCCCCTGCAGGAGGGTATCTTTTCTACCCACGTTGCAGCAGACACGTCAGCAGCAGAACAGATGCTACACGTGAAGATGGCCAGTACGATAACCTTGCCAGAGGGAGCACTCGTCTCAGAGAGCACAATGGATTGGGTGACACTTAATACAATGAAAGGCATTGGCCTTAACATAGTTTCCCTTCCCTGTGACACACTTTACCAGTTGCAGGATGGGATAATAGCAGAACTCCATGCCAAAGAGAGCCACGTGATCCAGGTCCTAAGTGAACAGAAGATTAATATAGAATAGATTAGCTTGCAGTGCGACGAGTTGGTGTCACAGAACTGACAGTTGATGACACTTGTCGGTGCATCCCAGAGTTGTCCATTGCAGCGGACCTACCATTAGAAGTGCAGATCCACTGTTTGGAAAGTGGAGTCTGTAACACGTGTGAGGAAACAACAAGAGTGCATCTGGAGCTGAATCTCCAGATTACTGAGATGCGGCTAAAGGTGTAGCCTTCTACTCCCCAAGAGGTCAGAGAATAGTGCACCAGTGCTATTACAGCAGGGATGGAAGATATTGGAGGTGCAGTTCGAGACTGCACCAACATGTTGGAGCAGGCACTAGAGGTCCTCACTACATTATAGAAGGACCCCAACATCCAATGGCTGGAGACCAAGGCACGTGAACTCCAACAACGATATGAAAGCATTAGAGGGACTGCACAGACAATAGTCCTTACTCAACGGTTTGCAAGGATGCAACAATCCAAGGCTTTAAAAGAGCAGGTGGACGTGGCGCACCACAAGGAAGAAATTCTAAAAGCACGTGTCCAACCATGGATTGATGAAGCCTTCACAATCATGGCAGATATTGAAGGAAAGCTTGCAGAGATTCAAGGAATGCATGCACAGATGCAGTGCATCACATCAAAAATAAAGGGTTCAGAAGCAAAAATGCAACAGATTCAACAAGTAGTAGCACAGTGCGATGCCGACATTTATACCATTTGGGACCAGCTGGAGGGACTCTGAACCAAGATTGGTGCACTGACAGAGTGACTCGAGGATGAGTCACGATTTTTGTGTTGGGGGCCTGTTGGGCATGGAATCTCCCCACAGCATGTTTTGGTGCTCAAAGCCCAAGTTTTGAGTACTATTTTTGTAAAGACTCCACAAATTACAGGCGTGGAGCACAAATTGTATGTTAGAGTCATAGGTTTGTCCGCCTTAAGTTTTGAATGTAGTGTCAGCCTACCGATGGTCCATGAACCATGGAATTGTATAAGAAGACCAAGGCTCTAAGTTGCAAAGGAGTTAGAATGAAGCAAGTTGACCAATGGATGGAGTCAAGAAGATAGCAAGCATAGAGCAAGAATCTAGTATCTTGGGTCATAGTAGTAGGAAGAGGCTCTATAGCTGAGTCTGCAGAGGCATAGTAGAGTCTGCAGCTAAGTGCGCAGAACCCTATAGTTGAGTGTGCAGGGTAGAGTCGGGTCTATAACCAGGGAAGGAGATAATAAAGAGAAGTTTGATTCCCAGTCTTGTGTATTTGTTTTGAGTTATTATATGGTTGATATATTTTACAATTGTACTGTTTTAATTATCGCGCACACTTGTATGAATGATGAACATTGTTAAGTATAACTAAACACATATGCATAAGCTAAGTGATCAACAAATATCAAGTTAATAGTAAGGGCCTGGGTAATAAAGCGAATCATGCCCCGAGTAGGGCTGTGTGAAGACATCATTGTAGGCTGCGAGGTATTGATAGGTGTTCATAGCGACATGCGTGCAAGGTCAAACCGCGAACCACCGAAAGGCATCAGACATCTCTAGGGTGAGGAAACCTAGTTCTAGCACCCTCCCATACTACTTTAGGTGAGATCTTAGTCCACGCTCCATGGAATGTTGCCGAAAGGGCCAGTAGTACCATGATTTGTTTGGCTAAATCACCTCTGAACCTGGGTCAGGTCCCTACAAGCCAACACCTCTTCACGTATTTGAAACAACACTTATTAGTCCATATATTCATCAATCGATCAATAGCTAAACAATTCATGAAAAAATACATAAATTATACACATCATATAATCAACATATAACCAAAAAATGACTAGCATATAATCCATGGAATAATTTTCATAAGATTACCATCATAATCAATACATATACTCATAGATTACCATCAGAAAATGTTTCATATTAACATAGGAAAATACCAATCAAGTTAGGGACTTTGACGTACCACCTAACCATAAATTTGGATGAACCAAATATCTTTTTTAGCCAATCACCCCCACACCATATCCCAAGCATGGATGTGGAATCTCATGGAATAAACTAAGACAAACCAAACCAGGGATTCTAGAGGCTAAACCACCTCAACCCTTAACTAGTGATTCCACCTCACAGTCGGATAACACTAATGCCAACCAGATCAGTCTCTACCCAGTTTTCCAAGGATCTAGGAATTAGTAACTCAACCCACAACCTTCTAGGGCTCCAGAGTGTTTTTCCAACTCGGCTCCAGGAACTAGTAACTCAACTCACCAAGGGCTCCAAATCGGTTTTCCCAACCTAGGGTCCAATACTAGTAACTCAACCCAAGTTGTTCTAAGGATTCCAAAGCGTTTGTTCCAAACCACAACCATAAGGAATTACGAGCACCAATCAGAGAACAAACAAGTGGAAAAACCCACAACACCATCGCTATCTAGGAAATGGAAAGGCAAAGATAATGTCACTGACATTCTAGGCAAATCTCCTTACCAATGACAACACATAACCAGATAATCACATGCATATACCATGCATCCAGAAATCAACAAGGAAATCACACATGCAACATGTTACCTGCAAAGCAATCTAGTTGTAGTTGTTGATCCACCTATTCTCTTGCACTTTCCTACATTCCTTTTCCTTCTTTCTCTGAATCCAAGTGAAACTAGAATTATCCAAGCATGCTCCAAGAATGCTCTAAGTATGCATAAGTATGAGAGAATGAGAGAATACAAGATATTTCCAAAGCTAAACTAACAAAAAACTGTGAATTGATCCCTACAAGCCTTGTTATCATTGAGGCCTCTATTTTCTTCATTTTCCTCTATTTTTCCTTCAATTTTCCCCTCTTGCAAACATGTTTCCTTTCATCTCCCTTTTCTCCTATTTTCTTTTATTTCATAAATAGAATGTCATTAATGTCTCTTTTCCTTTGTCAATGCCTTCTCCAATTTCCATAGACATTTACTAATCACAAGTGATACCCATCACTATGTTTTACCTTGGAATATGTGCCCCATGACCTTGGTCTTATTTTTATTTACATGTAAAATCAACCAGAGGTTGTTATAAATCCTCCTTGATGTCCCTTGATTTAACATTGGAGGAATTGTCTTGTTTAGAGTCAGTCAGGTTGGAGCCAGTGACCATAAAGAAGTATTTCTTCCAGTCAAAGGAGGACTTTGTTAGCTCAAGCCCTTCAATGAATCTCGCTACTCGAAAAAAAAAGGGGCACCAAATTCAAAAATGTTTTTTCATGGTTACAGTACCCAATAGCTCTACATTATACTTTTTCAAAGGTTCACTCTGATAGTCAATTGGACATTGATCCTTGTTTCATTTATGGGAAATCATGTTCACAGATTTCTCCAGATCCCGAGTCCTTAGAGGGATGTCACCTAATTCTCTTAATCCTTCATGATTATAGTGTCCCTAAATATGAGGGGTCTGGGAGTGGCCCATAAATCATGTTCCCTAAGAGGGATTATCCAGATGCATAGAATTATGGTGGTTTTCGTATAGGAGACCATGATACCACGAGATAAGACATGGGATATTTTACTCAAGATATGTCTTGAGTCTTTTGTTTGTGCGACCAATGCTTCGGGTATATCAAGGGGCTAATGGAAGGCATGTGGAATCCTTGATTAATTAATCTCATGGATTTTCTTTTCATTTGTAGGGATTATCTCTTCTGGTTAAGTGAAGGGATCCTCAAATTCGCTTCGCATTATCAACACATATGCGGCACCATAGACTGGTAGGAAGACATTGTGGGAACATATTGATCAAATTGGTTTATTAGATATAAAATTTCACATTTTGGTTGGGGATCTCAATTTGATCTTGGGGCTTGATGAGATAATGGGTGATAAAGTAAAGGTGGATTCTTTGTAATATTATTTTAAGTGTATTTCATTTCATATATGTTAAAGGATATTATTCCTTGTCCCAAGGGCCCTACTTGGTGTAATGAGCATTCTAGGGTTGATGGTATATCCAAGAGACTAGATAGATTTTTCATTAATGTAGCTCTAGCTAGATATTTGAAGGATATGATGTCATAGGTCATTTCTACAAACATATTTGATGATGCTCTAATTATTTTGTCGTGGGAGGGAGAATCTTATCATTATGATTTTCAGTTCAAATTCAACCATACATGGTTGAAGCACAAATATTTTGAGGAATTGTTACATGAAATTTGGAATAGACCAATGTCTAATCTAATCTAAAACAATATGGAATCTATTTACACCAAGATCTATGTTTTAAGGCATGAGGTTCGTAAGTGGGATAGCAAAAAAAAGGAGGATAGTGTGCGGGAGCTTATAGATATTGATTCTTCCTTGTAGCTATTAAATGTGTTGGGTTGTGTTATATTCTTTCCACGACTAGCCCACATAGTTAACCGGGGGGTTAGAAGGGGGGCGGAGCCCCCCCCCTTCGTTGCACTGATTGCATAGCAGGGGGAGTCACAGGGGGTTTGAGGGGTGCATGTAACCCCACTCTATGGTTTTGTGCATTTCGCACATGGTTTTGGACGCTATGGTTTTTGTTCCATGGTTTTCGACGTGATGGTTTTTGGTCCATGGTATTGGATGCTTCGACATGTATAAATATGTGTTGTAACATTGAAAGGAAAATAATGAAAAATCAAGCTGGTAGTCCCATTTTTGGGATCCAAGGGAAAATATCTATATATATGTGTTTTATGTGTTATGCTCTCGCATTGTTTATTTTCTGTGTTTTAGAATTTGTATGTAGGTAATTTCTATACGGGGTTAAAACATACATTTGGTATCAGAGATGTTTTGGCTTCAAGGGGACGCCCTTGCTGCTGAGGGGTTTCACTTGGCCCTGTGGTAGACCCTATTCAATGGGAGATCTGCGAGATCGATTCTAGTGGTAAAAGAAGATGGCGAGCAGTGGAAATATAGAGATAGAGAAATTTAATGGTCAAAGTTTTGAGTTGTGGAAACTCAAGATGGAGGATTTGTTGGTGGATAAAGATCAGTGGATCGCAGTAGATCCGGGTACTTAACCAACGGGAGTGTCTGATGAAGAATGGAAGAAGTTGGATCAGAATGCAAAAAGCACAATATGATTGTGTGTCTCAGATTCAGTATTGTTGAATGTATCAGGGGAAGCTACAATGAAGGATTTGTGGGACGAGTTAGGGACTTTGTACCAATCTAAGTCTCTGGTGAATAAATTGTTCCTACGAAAAAAGCTGTATAACCTGAGGATGAAAGATGGAGACTTGGTGACAAAGCATCTGAATGTGTTTAATACTGTGGTAAGTCAGTTATCGTCTATTGATATCAAAATTTCAGATGACGATAAGTGCATTAGTTTGTTGTGTTCTCTACCAGATTTGTGGGATAGTCTGGTTATTGCAATCAATAGCAATGCAATTATCTTGCATTTTGATGAAATAGTCTTATCCTTGCTGATGGGGGAGATGAGATAAAAAAATATGGAGAGCCATAATGGTGATGTCTTGTCTTTATGAGGACAGTCCCAGACTAGAAACAAAAATAAGTCATTGAGTGGGAGATCTAAATCTAGAGGGAGATCTAAATCTCCAAGAAAACCTCTAAAGGTGGTGTGATCAAAATGCGGAAAGGAAGGGCACTACAAAAGGGACTGTAAATCTAAAGCTCCTAATAAAGGAAAGGGATCTGATGATGCTCTTTTTGTAAAGGCAAAAACCAGCTCATATAAAGGTGGGGATGTGTAGTAGGCTTCTTCAAGTACACATGTAGATCATAAGGCATGGTTGATTGACTTAGGTACATCCTTTCACTTCACTCCACGTAGAGAGTGGTTTCGTGAGTATGAGAAATACAATGGTGGTAATGTCTTCTTAAGGGATGATAGGAAGGCCAAAATCATTGGTCACAGAAAAGTAAATTTGAAGTTGCAAGGTGGAAGGGTTAGAACACTTCCGGGTGTTCTCCATATTCCTGCATTGGCCAGAAATCTGATTTTTGTAAGCAAGCTAGATGATGCAGGTGTAAAAATAGTGTTCGAGAAGGATACCTGCAAGATGGTTTGGGGAGCACTGGTATTGATGTGGGGCTTTCGAATTGGAACTCTGTACAAGCTACAAGGTAGCACTGTTGTTGATGGGTGCAACAATTCAATGGTTCATGAAAGTGGAGTAGAAAATCTAGTGGTCTCTGGAGAGAAGACCATGTTGTGGCATCAAAGGCTTGGACATATTGGAGATAAGGGCCTTCGAATACTTCATGGTAAAGGTATGGTAGAAGGTATGAGTAATAACTCTCTGGATTTTGATTTATATGAAAATTGTGTATATGGGAAGCAGAATCGGGTGTGTTTCACCTCTGGTGGTAAGAGGGCAAAACATATATTAGAGCTTGGGCACAGTGATGTGTTTGGACCTATGAAGGTTCCATCACTGGGTAAGTCTGTGTACTATGTATCCTTTATAGATGACTTCTCAAGGAATACATGGATATATTTCCTTAAGAACAAATTTCAAATATTTGATAGGTTTAAATAATTTAAGGCCTTGGTGGAAAACCAGACAGAGAAGAAGATAAAAGTGCCGAGGACAGATAACGGTGGAGAGTTTTGCAGTAAGGAATTTGACGAATTCTATAAGAAGTGTGGTATAGCACGACAAAAGACTACTCCATAAACACCTCAGCAAAATGTAGCTGCAGAAATAATGAACAAGGAATTGATGGAAAGGGCAAGAAGCATGCTCAGTGGTGTCGGGTTAGGATAGGAATTCTAGGCAAAGGTGGTGGAGATAGCATGTTACTTGGTTAACAAATCACCTTCATAAACGTTGGAGGATAAGACTCCACAAGAGGTGTGGACTGGTAAGAAACCCTCTCTTTCACATTTTAGGGTATTTGGATGTGATGCATATGTACATGTTCCAAAGGAGAAACAAACCAAGTTGGATAGTAAATCTAAAAAGTGCATCTTTATTGGCTATAAGGATGGTTTAAAGGGTTATAAGATTCAGAACCCAGTGACAAGGAAGGTTGTGTACAACTAAGATGTGGTGTTTAGAGAGGTGAAAGATGTTATGAAACATGAATTCCAACCAAAGGAACCTGAGAAGATAGAGTTTGAGCTAAAGGAGGAAGCATCAGACTCTACAGCAGAGGAGGAATCAAAATATGAAGAGCCACAAACTTCGTGCATGAGAATATGAGTTTGAGAAAGAAGGCATGTAGAAAGGTATAGTCCATCTTCTTTCTGTTCAAATTTTTCTTTACCTATTACTGATGATGATCCTAGAACTGTGAAGGAAGTAGTAGATTCAGAGGATGGAAGACTCTGGAAAGAGGCCATGGTTGATGAAATGGAATCTTTGCACAAAAGTGAGGCTTGGGATCTGGTGGAGTTACCAGCTGGAAGAAAACCCATTGGCAACAAATGGATGTTCAAGAAGAGGACAAATGCAGAAGGAAAGGTGGAGTAATACAAAGCTCGATTGGTAGAAAAAGGTTATTCCCAAGTGTTGGGAATTGATTTTGGTGATATTTTTTCTCCTATTGCCAAGGTAACTTCTATTAGATTACTTTTATCTATTGTTGTTGCTTTTGATTTTGAGGTAGAACAGATGGATGTGAAGACAACATTTCTTCACGGGGATCTGGAAGAAGAGATATACATGGAGCAACCTAAAGGCTTTGCGGTGAAGGGTAAGAAAGAACTGGTATGCAAGTTAAAGAAGTCTCTATATGGGTTAAAAAAGTCACCAAGGATGTGGTATCAACAATTTGATACATTTATACAAGGACTTGGCTTCACCAGAAGCAAAGCAAATCACTGTTTGTATTTTAAATTAATTGGCGACCATGTTATTTATCTATTCTTGTATGTGGATGATATGTTACTGGTTGGAAATGAAAAAGAAATTATCCAGGATTTGAAGACCCATTTTTCCTCCAAATTTGACATGAAAGATCTTAGTGTTGCAAACTATATTTTGGGCATGGAAATTAAAAGAGATTAGACAAAGAGGAAGCTCTGGTTAAACCAAAGGAAGTATGTCGAGACAATATTACAGAGGATTAATATGCAAGATAGTAAACCAATGAAGGTTCCTATTCCTGTAGGTGTAAAGTTATCTGTTGAACAGTGTCCCAAGACAGAAGAAGAGGAAGAGGACATGTCCTATTTTCCATATGCAAGTGCAGTCAGTAGCCTGATGTATGCGATGGTCTATATTAGACCAGATATTTCACATGCAGTGGGAGTATTGAGAAGGTTTATGTCAAAACCAGGGAAGGAGCACTGGACAACAGTGAGCAGGTTTTCAGGTATTTGCGTGGCACTAGTGATTATGGTTTGTGCTACCAAGGAAGACTAGGATTGGACAGAGTGTTGGATATTCGTGGCTTTTTTTATGCATACTGGGCCGAAGATTTGGATCAGAGAAGATCTACAAGTGGGTATGTGTTTAACCTATTTGGAGGCGCAGTCAGTTGGATGAGTAAGAAACAATATGTAGTGGAGTTCTCAACTACAGAGGTGGAATGCATGTCAGCCACTCATACGAGCAAGGAAGCAGTTTGGTTGTAGAGATTGTGTTCAAGTATGGGGTTAGTACAGGGAGTTATAAGGATAGACTATGACAGCCAAAGTGCAATATTCATGGCAAAGAACCTTGCATATCATTCAAAGACAAAGCACATTGATGTTCAATATCACTTTGTGAGGGATATGATAGAAGACAAAAAGGTTTTGCTGGTAAAGGTGGACACTTTGAAGAATACTGCAGATGCATTGAAAAAATCTGTGAGCTCTGAGAAGTTCTCTTGGTGTAGAGAAACAATGGGCATTGCAAGGCTGGATAATTGACTAAGCTCTCTTGTGGCCCCTTGTGGAAATAAAACAACAAGTGGGAGAATGTTGGGTTGTATTACATTCTTTCCATGACTAGCCCACGTAGTTAACCGAGGGGTTAGAAGGGGGGCAGAGCCCCCCATTTGTTGCGCCGATAGCATAGCGGGGGGAGTCACAAGGGGTTTGAGGGGTGCAGGCAACCCCACACTATGGGGTTCGAGGCATCGCCGTGGAAAATTTTGGTTTTGGACACTATATTAGGTTGGGCAGACCTACCTATGGTTTTGTGCATGTTTTTCGCACATGGTTTTGTACATGATGGTTTTCGGCCCATGGTTTTGGACGCAATGGTATTCGGCCCATGGTATTGGATGCTTCGACATGTATAAATATGTATTGTAACATTGAAAGGAAAATAATGAAAAATCAAGCTGGTAGTCCCAATTTTGGGATCTAGGGGAAAATCTCTGTGTATATGTGTTTTATGTGTTATGCTTTTGCATTATTTATTTTCTGTGTTTTAGAATTCGTATGCAGGTAATTTCTGTATGGGGTTAAAACCTACAAAATGATACTTCAAGTCCTTTTTATCTCTTTGAGTCATATAAAAGGAAACCCCTAGATTTTGAGGTGAGAAAGTGACAAATATATATGTTACAGGAGGAGGAATGGAGATTAAAGAGCAAGGCCACTTGGGTGGTGGTGAGTGACAATAATACTAGATTTTTCCATAATCATGCTTCTAAAAGGAGGAAGGAAAATGTTATATGAGGGATTCGGGACAATGTTAGCAATTATATCTCCTCTCAATCAGAAATTGAACTAGTAGCAGTTAGGTTTTTCTTTAATCAATTCAAGCAACAAGCACTGAATTTCACTAAGCAAATGGAGTTTATCACTCTTATTCTCTGTATGTTCGATGTAAAAGATAATGAACAACTTGGGATATCTATTACGATAGAAGAGATGATAGAATTTTTGAAGCCTTATTCCAAGGAAAAAAGTGTTGTCCCTGATGGCTGGACATTGGAACTGTATATAAATTTCCTGGAGTTGATGATGCCTAACTTATTGGTAATTGCAAAAGAATCTAGGATTTATGGTTCAATATATGGATCCATCAATGTAACATTTATTGCACTTATCCCAAATAATTTGAAGCCCTAATCATTTGCATAATATAGACCCATCTCTCTTTGTAACTTAGTATACAAAAGGATTTCTAAAGTTATATCAAACAAACTTAAAACTAATCTATAGAAGCACATTACGCCTAAATAATTCAATTTCCTAGAGCATAGGTAGGTACTCGATGTTGTTGTGATTACCCAAAAATGTATTCACTCTATTAAGGTTCAAATGTTGGAGGCATGCTTGATGAGGATTGACTTAGTGAAAGTGTATGACAATGTTGACTAGGAATTATTACATTTGATCCTCCATAAGATAGGCATTGGGATACGGATTATTGATTAGATTATGGCATGTGTTTTTTTGCAACATTTTGCAGTTATCATTAATGGTCTCCCATCGGGTTTTTTCAAGGTTATGAGGGGTCTTTGTTAGGGTTGTGCATTGTCACTGATCCTTTTTTTTACTTGTTATTGATAGATTGAGCAGGAAGATTGACTAAGCACATTTAAGGGATTAATAAAGGGAATTACGCTGATGAGGGGCACAAACATTAGTTATTTGATGTTTTTGGATGACGTCCTCTTTGATAGGCCAATATTATAGAATGGAGATAATTTCAATTGATTCTTTCTTCGTTTGGGGAGGCTTCAGGACTTGACATGAAGAAGGAAAAATATGATTTGATTGTGGATTCTAGGGACAAGACTGTGAACAATGAGATTTATCATATATTTGGGGTTAGTATGATACATATGGATGAGGGTTTTAGGCATCTTGGCTTCAATTTGAAAACCAATAACTATGGTATTCTTGATTGGGATTGGCTAATTAACAAGTTTGAAAGGAAGTTGGATGTGTGGACATTCTGACGGCTCTCATTAGGTGGGATATTTATATTAATTAAGGAAGTGCTAAAAAAGTATTTCGATGTTCTAGATGCATTTATTTATGCATCCTATTGAGATCATTCATAAAATTGATATCATCATAGCCAGATTCCTATGGTTTGGTTTCAGTCATGTGAGGAAGTATCATCTGGTTCGCTTGTCTGTTTTAGCACGTTTGGTTGGGGTAGGAGGATTGGGCATCTTGGACACAAGCTTTCAATGGGGCATCGTTGATTTTGTGGAGGGCATTGGTTGGAAAAGGCATTTGGAAAAATATCATCAGATGGAAATATCTAAGCACAAGAACTACGAGTTGTGGATCAAAAATGGTGCGATAGAAAAAAAATGTTCATCATACATATGGCAGAGTATGATGAAAATCAAGAATTGGCTTCTAGGGAGTTTAAGGTTAGATGTTATTACAGGTACACAAATTGAAGTTGGTATGGATACTTTAAAGGGATTTGTTGGTAATCATACATTATCAAAATCACTTCTTCATAACCCACATGAAGGCGGTATTTACTTTTTGAATCAAGTTTTCATTTCTTGTGATTATTTCACTACATTTTTCCATCCATGGCTCAAACGCAGATGGGATTGCAAGTTTTAATTTTTCTATTTTAGTTTAGCAGACATCACACTTTCTGATCAAGATGATTTTTTGACTTGGGATCGAAAAATTATAGAAGGAAAAATTGTAGTGAGTGAGATATACCTTAGATTATCTCTAGTCACAAGTAATCTAGAAAATAGGATATGGTTCCGAGATCATGGAAATGGGAGATTCCATAAAAAATTAAGTTATTTTTTTGGTTGGTGTTACACAACAAAATGCTCACTTGGGAGAACATATTGCATAAGGGTTTTATGGGACCAGGGAGATGTATTATTTCCAAGAATGCATTGGAGGACGTGAGACATCTATTTCTCACCTACCCATTTGTGTCTGCGATGTGGGATGGGGTCACACAATATTTGAACATTGATGAAATTTGGATAAATAGCTTGATTAAGATTTTTTAATTCCCAGTGGTTTGAGACATCTAAGGATTATTATGCATTTCCTTTGTATATTTTCTGGGGTATATGGAGTGTTAGAAACCAGGACACTACTAGCGGGGGGGGGGGTTGAATCAGTAGTATAGGGATTTTACCAAATTAAAAATTTATTTTACTTTGTGCACATATTGGGAATGGGTTCCCCTAAGAGAAATTTTGGGGCTAAAAGCCCATGTTTTGGGATAATTTTGTAATAAAGTTGTAAAGTCTCCATATTTTGTGGTCACGGAGCATGAAGGTGCCAAGAGTCATAAAGGGTTGTCTGCCCTTATTTTTTAATGTGTCAAGTCGGCTGTAAAGATCCACATTGTATAAAAGGGAGGTAAGTAAGTCAGCTTTAAGTAGTTAAGTAAGGAAAAAAGTAGCGAAGTAGAGTGGAGAAGTCTAAGTGTTCTCGGGTCTTAGCGTAGGAAGAGGCTCTGTAGCTGAGTGTATAGAGGCCTAGGGTGGAAGTTCGCTGATGAGTATGCGGACCCCTACAGCTGTGTGCACAGGGAGGATAGAGTCTGTATTAAACTGGAAGATATTAATAAAGATAAGTATTATACATTTACTGTGTATTTAGTTCCTGTTAGTGCATCTGATTATATTTCATTTTGGGTTTAATTTACAATGTTTATTTGATGTGCGAATATATGTGATTGTATCGATTAATTGAACGCAAGTAAGGATATCAGTTTACGCTGCGCTAACTGTGATTAATTAGTAAGATAAGTAAAACACTTTAGATAACTTGGGAATGTTGTGACCACCAACAACCCCCTCTTTATATAGTGTTATAACTAATACTAAATAAGTGGGGACCCTTAGTCAAAAATTTTAAAAAATCAATTAGTGCTTATACTTCCTTTTGGTTAAAGCTTATCATCATGGACTTAGGAAAATACCTTTGAAAAATCTAAAAAGCTTAAGTTTCATTATAAAGGAAGTAAAGTCACTCCTTAAGAAATATCGCATCACGCAAAAAATGATAGGATGCCTCCTTGTGAGCTAAAAAACGCGAGATTGCGACGCGAAAATCCATCGCATCGCACGCATCAATAAGCACTCACGTTGGAAAACCTCAAAATCGCCGATATGCGATATCGCATATCGCATATCGAAAAAACACATAAAATACACATAACGATTAAATGATCTTGCGATATTGCGATCGTGCGATATTGCGATCATGCAATCTTACGATCTTACGATGCAGCTATAATGCGATACAGTGATATTGCGATGCAGTGATAATGCGATGCAGTGAAAATTGCGATAATACGATGTTGTAATCTGCGATACTGTGATGCAAATCGCAGAATCATTCCATCGCATATTTTCCTAGCTCAATATTCAAGAAAAAAGCTTTTTCCATAAACCAAGAACTGGTCACACATTTTAATGTTAATTAATGAATTATATGCCAGTTGTTAATAAAATATGGTTTTGTGTTTATCAAGGAGCCAGTTCACGTAAGGTGGCGTGTTTTTGCATATCTTTGACATTTAAAGCTTTCTTGTCCTTATTTTTATCATTAATTTCACCTCATTTGTAAACTGCAGGAATGAAGAACAAAAGGTTATACAAGACAGTATGCAGGATACTATGAGGAAGAAAGGCAAGAGTCCAATTTCCACTGGGAATGCGCACCTAATATGCTTGGGGAAAAGAATCCTAAGGTAATGGGATTTGCACATACACAGACAGTATCGATGACAGAGATGAACATTTTAAGACTCAGGTCAAGAGCTTACGAAATCATTATCTTCACAAAGTTTGAAGCTTTATATCTCCCAAAAGGCACTAAAGGCAAAAAACGTGTCAAGGAAGCCCGAATCAAGAAACAGAGGTAGTTTCCGATGCGCGATTAGTACCTAGCACTAATTGCGCATCATTGAGAAAATTGCTCAAAAAGGAAAGCTTCCAATTGCTCAGTTATTTGCAAACCCCAAAAAATTGCAAGAGGCCACGCTAGAAAAGGCAAAATCAATTTCAGGGTTAATCAAGTTAAATTCATAATAATATTGGGCATACATGGCAAAGTCACATAGTCAGCGGATGATTCCTAAATACGTCATTGATTCTGCCAAAACAATGGCACCAGATCTTGCTAATTCCATTTCACAGCACAATTATAAGTTGAAGTCAGTCGACCGACTCTTCTTAGGCAATGTTGAATGCTTGCAATATTAAGGAGCAAATACATAAATAGTTTTATTTTATATTTTCTTAGAAAAAGGACAGTCATTTAAACCGCATCCTGAATTTTTGTAATAAGTTATTTTTAGTTTTAGTTAGTAGTATTTAAACCCTTCTCATGCATTTAAAGAAGGGTCCAGAAATTTATCAAAAACTTATCCTCAGAACATGCACTTTTGCACCCTCCAAGGAGGTTTTGATGAATGAATGGAACACGGTTTGTTTAATATTTGAATTTAATATCTGCTACTGATGTTGCACTTCTGTACTCTTAGTGGATGTTAGATCAAGGGAGATAAATCATGTTGCTTGAAGCTCATGAGTAGGACTAGTTATAAATGGTACTTTTATCTCTTAACCATTTCTACTTATGTGTTAAAGTGATATTTAGTTTTTAGTTGTTTATATATTAATGCGTGATGCCTGAGTTATCATTTGGCACTTTTGTATGGTGATAGACTATTTATTTATGCTTAATGTATGAATAGCTTATTTATGCGATATGTTTCACAACTGTTTCGTCTAACTTTTTATACGAAGTGGTTCATCTTTATTGAATTCTTTTCTCATAATAGCTTAATGATCTTTATTACCAATTGTTATTTGGAATCTTTTTAGATTGCATAATAGAAGAATTACACCCCGGGTTAGTATAGACTTAGATGTTTTCTGCTTATTAGAATACAATAGCATAACACTAGATTAAAGTTAGAATTAGAACATCTTAATTAGGAATCATTAGATCAGAAACATCAAATTCTACACACACACACTCATAAATTGGGAAACTAGTCCCATATCCCCAATCGGACCCACCATACCAAACGGATAAGGAGCTGCCAACCAAGGTCCAGACTGGGCGGGTATCCCCCTTGTTGTAGACCCGATTTTCGGGGCTTCAACATATTTGGCGCTAGAAGGAGGGCGTGAACTATGAATGGAAAGTAAATCTAAATCTAAATACCATTCTGAGAGTAACTCGCCCTCACCATCTCCCCCGACTTCTCCATTACACTTAAACCCAGAGTTGGAAGTCACTGGAGCATCAACCACTGCTACAAACCCTGACATTTCAAAACAATCTACTATCGAACCTCCTGAATTCGAGTCTCTGATTCACAAACTTCAGCTATTTTCTATTTCTCCTCAAAGATCTAATAAATCTCAAGGTAGCGTCACTTTGCAATATAACCCTGCTCATCCCCTAACCAGATTAAAGAGTGAAAAGTTTGGCGTTCAACCAACCGAATTACCTCTACCCAAAATAAAAAGAGCAAGGAAATCACCTAAATAGTTCGATAGTGAAACTCTTTCATCATCATCATCCATCTCAACCTCTCCACCACGAAGTCAACCATCCACTCCACTTCAGATCATTGTTCATCCACCCACTGGAACCCTCACAACTCCTCCTAAATCATCTGCAATCGTAATACCCTCATCTTCCCAATTACAGGGATCATCTTCTGCACTTTCCCCTGTTAGTAGATCAGCGATGGCCCAAACTCCATGGAACAACCCTGGGGTAGTCTTAATGCCTGCACCCTTGAGTCAAATACCGGCCCATCCTGAGAAATGGCTGCCTAAGTTTAATCCTGAGGCAGGCATGCTAGCAGAAGAGCATATAAACAACTTTATGCTATCCATTAATCTCAATGGGGTGACCAATGAAGATGTTTTTGTTCGAATTTTTCCTTATACTCTACAAGGAATAGCCAAATCATGGTATTTGTCATTACCCTCTGGATCTATCACTAGTTGGGATATCTTCCAAGAACAATTCCTGACCAAGTTTGGTGATGACATGTCTACGACAACGCTAATCAATGACCTATCTAACCTTAGGGCCGAATCAAGGGAACCTATCAAAGATTTCAATTTACGATTCAATAAAATCTTAAACAAAATTCCTATTGCTTCTCATCTTAGTGAAGAAGTGCGAAGTGAATGGTATATCACTGCTTTACCATCGAACATAGCAATCTTCATGGACAGGGCTAATAAAACAACTTTAGCCGAAAACATGAAAGAAGCAATAGTAGTAGAGAAATGTATAATAGCCCTATAGAAGAAATCCGCGATAGAGGAATGAAAATCCAAGAAAGTCACCTTCAAAGAAGACTCCAGGAAGAAACAAGCGAAAGATCCATTTGATTTGGAAGGATTGCAAAAATTTCTGAAGACCATGTCCAATGAAATGGTCGACATCAAAAACCAAGTAGCAGAAACTTCTTCAAAAAAGCCTTACAGAGCTTTTAAAAGAAGCCCTTCAACGGATTCAATGCCTCCCAATGCTATTTCAAGTGTTGAATCCAAAGAAGAGGAAGAGGAAATTGCCACTGAAGGGAAAATCGATGAAGAAGAAGTTGTAGAATTAGAAGGAATGTGGGATTTCATCCTCCCACAAGAAGAAGATCAAGAAGTATTCCCAGTTAGCACACGAAGTAGAAATCAGCTTGATCCTCCCCAAACTATCCCCAAGCCAAAGAGCGCAAGCTCTCCAACAAAGGATAAATTCACAACAAAGAAAATGACATCTAAAGTGACTCAAACCAGCCCAGTCCAAACAGATTCATCAACTCCATCTAAAACGTTGATCATTTCGGATGAAATGGAATAGAATATTATAGAAGACATGAAAAAGACTAGGGCCAATATCACTCTTTACGAATTGAGCAAGTTAAAGCACCAACAAAAGATAATGTTGAAAGAATTACATGTTGTGCCAGTTTCACCTTTGTCGGCCGCTGTACTTTCTCAAGCTTCCCATAACATGGGAAGACCTCCAACTAATGCGACCAACAAGATTGATCCAACTGTCATCGCTTTAATTGGAGGAAGATCGAGATCTCATACTCCCCCGTTTCTCCTTATGAAATTTTCAATAAGAATGTACATAATTACTTAGTGGATTCTAGAGCTTCATCAAATATTTTACCAAAGTCCATATGTACTAAGTTAAACGTTCAACCACAGAAATTCATTGTGCGCATAGTTCAGCTAGATCGGTCACAAGTTGAAGTGATTGGCGAACTAAATCAAGTAACCATAAGGTTGTCATCCAACCCAAAGGTATGTCAAGTTATTGACATTTTAGTTGTTGATATTCCATAATTTTATGGCTTAATTCTTAGCAGGGATTGGTCAGAAAAACTTCATGGATACTTTGCAACTGATTGATCACACATGTGGCTACCCTACAATGGTAAACCAAATCAAATAAAAGTTGAATGAGAACTACATCAGAAATACATAGTAACAGAATTAGAGGGAGAAAATGAACCAATAGCATATAACAATAGCATATTGGCAATTACTCAGTGGATTCTTTCCTCGGCAATTTTAATGCTCATACGTCACCTTACTTAGAACATTTTGTTTTATCCCAAGTCGAAAATTTTTCTCAAACGGATAGTTCAAAATGTATCAATTTTTTAGATAGACCTGTAAATAAATCTTTGTTTTGGAAATTATTTTTTGATGGTTCTAAATCTAACGAAGGAGCAGGAGCAAGATGCGTGCTAATTAGTCCAGAAGGAGATAAAATTATGTTAACATGCAGACTCAAATTTGATTGCACTAACAATACAACAGAATATGAGGCTTTAGTCCAAGGATTGTACAAATAAATTGGGTTAGACGTCAAGTACCTCCAAGTTTTCAGAGACTCTAAAATTATAGTCAGACAGGTATGTAATACTATACACTGCTTATCCGGACATTTAAAACATTATCAATCTTTAGTTCAAGATCTGACTGAACATTTTATAGCATTTAATATTTCATCAATTCCCAGACTCCAAAATGCAAGTGCGGACCTTTTAGCCAACGTAGCTTCTAAGCTCATTCCTTCAGAAGATTTTAGTCCAGATAGATTCTCAATAGAATTAATCTTTAGACCTTCTATTCCTGATAACATCACAAATTGGAGAATATTCAACGACGATCCTGATATCGTGAATTTCCTCACATCTGAAGGATCCTACTCCAATCAAATAATTGACGAAGACCAACATGATCGACAATTGCAACAAGATAGCACTAGCAATGCTATACCTAAGTCAGTGGTCAAGTTAGAAGACCTGTACAATTTGAAAGATCGATTTAAAAGGTCTACCAATTCAAAACTCCAAAGTTCAACTTTGAATTATGAATTAGTAAACCTAGGAACCAATCCCAAACCACAAAACATTAATCTAGGCCTCGGCCTAGCCCCTAAAGAAAAATCAGCGTATATTTGTCTTTTGAGACAGTATAAAAACGTTTTTTCTTGGAACTATGATGAACTCAAAACATATGACACTTCCATCATCCAACATACTATTCCAATGATCGATAATGAAAAACCTATGCAACAAAAATTGAGAAAGATCCATCCCAATTTAGAAAATCAGATAAAGACTGAACTCAATGAGTTATTGAAAGCCAAAATAATCTTTCCCGTTAGACATTCTAAATGGGTTTCCAATATGGTACCTATTAGAAAGAAAAACCGAGATATTATAATTTGCATTGAATTTTGAAACCTTAATAAGGCTTGCCAAAAAGATAATTTTCCTTTACCACCTATGGAACAAATATTGCAGGCATTGGCGGGCTCAGAATTAATGTCTTTCTTGGATGGATTTTCAAGATACAATCAAGTGTTGGTACATCCTAATGATCAATTAAAAACCACATTCAGAACTAAATGGGGCACATACGTATGTCGAAAGATGCCATTTGTTTTGATTAATGCTGGTGCCACATTTCAGAGAGCCATGGACATCGCATTCAAAGGTTTAATCAATAAATCTGTAGTAATTTATTTGGATGATATAACCGTGTATTCCAAGAAACGAAGCAACCATCTTAGAGATTTAAAACAAATCTTCCAACGTTGTTTAAGGTATGGAATTTCACTTAACCTGAAAAAAAATCTTTTTTCGCATTAAGTGAAGGGAAACTTCTAAGATTCATAGTGTCAAAATCTAGAATTCACATCGATTCCGACAGAATCAAAGAGATTTCTGAAATATCCCTACCTCACAACAAAAAAGCCATGCAATATTTCCTTGGTTAGATCAACTTTGTAAAGAGATTTGTTCCAGATTTTTCAAGAATCGTGTCTCCTTTACAAGCCATGATTAAAAATAACTCAAATCTTAAATGGGGCCAAGATGAACACAAAGCATTCAACCTGATCAGACAAGCTATTATTAATGCTCCATCTTTAGCAACTCCAAATTTTTCAGAGCCTTTTGTTTTATATTCATTTGCCTCAGATAGGTCATATGCTGCAATACTCACTCAAGCGAATCAAGAAAAGGCGGAAGCCCCAATTGCTTTTTTCAATTCAAATTTACAGGGTGCTGAATTAAATTATTCAGATGTGGAGAAACAGGCTTATGCTGTTTTCAAATCAATCAAATATTTCAGACCTTTTCTACTCAAAACCCATACTAAAATTATAGTATCGTTTCCAGCGGTAAGGAATCTTTTAGTACAGAAGGATATGGGTGAGAAAAGGGCCAATTGGGTTACTATCTTACAAGAATATGACATAAAAACCAAACCAGAAAACATTGTAAAAGGTCAAGGCTTTTGCAAAATGTTGGCTGAAGCATCGCGAATTCCTGAAAATCCATCTGTGGAGGTACAAATGTGTGAGGTAAGTCTAAATGATGTTCAGTCATTATACGTCGATATCATTTATTTTCTTAAGAACGGATATGCTCCTTCACACCTCAACCATACTCGGAAAAGAGCTCTAAGGTTGAATGCAAAACAATATCAGCTCATAAATGATATTCTTTTTAGAATAAATTATGATTCTGTTCTCCTTAGATGTCTTGAGAAATCTGAAGCTGAAAAAGTTTTGCAGGAACTCCACGATCGGCCAGCAGGCAGACACTATGCTGGAGATGCTACTGCACATAAAATCTTGCGTACAGGCTACAACTGGCCCACATTATTCAAGGACTCACACAGTTACATGAGGAAATGTCAAGTCTGCCAAACTACTGCTGGGAGACAAAAGAAGCCATCCTTGCCACTACAGCCAGTTAACATTGAGCAACCTTTCAGTCAGTGGGGATTGGACATAATAGGTGAGATCGTTCATCACTCTTCTAAGCAGCATAGATATATCCTTACAACAACAAATTATTTTACTAAGTGGGTAGAAGCAGTTCCACTCAAGACGGCTAATGCTGAAAATATCATTGAGTTCATAGATCAATTTATAATCACCAGGTTTGGATTGCCTTCCGCTTTAATGTTTGATAATGCATCATACTTTTCTGGAAATATAATGACTGAATTTGCACTTAAAAGAGGATTCAAACTTAAATATTCGGCCAATTATTACCCACAGGGCAATGGGTTAGCCGAGTCTACAAATAAAAACCTAATTAGGATTATCAAAAGAACAGTTGACCAAAATCATAAAAATTGGCATAAATCTTTAATATATGCTTTGTGGGCAGACCAAATAATGCAAAAATATTCCATCGGCACTTCTCCCTTTAATTTAGTTTATGGGAAAGAAGTGGTTCTTCTTACTCATTTAGAAATTCCCTCTTTGTCTTTAGTTTAATACATTGATGAAGTACCAACTTCTTCCCTACAACTAAGACAAATGGAAATAATCAAATTAGAGGAACAACGAGAACAGGTTAAGAAAACCCATTCTCATCATCAAGCACTAGTAAAATCCTCTTTTGATTCAAATATAATGACCATAAAAGATTTTCAGATAGGAGATTTAGTTTTAAAATGGGACAAGGCTCATGAAGAGAAAGGGAAACATACAAAATTTCAAAGAATGTGGCTTGGTCCTTTCCAAATTGTAGAAGTCATAGGTCCATCAACGTTTATGTTACAGGATTTAGTAGGTAAAAGAGACTCTTTGCCTATTAACGCACAAATTCTCAAGAAATATTTTCCATAGAAGATTATTCTTCTATTTTGTAGAGTAATTGTTTTTCTTTTCATAATAAAACCAGTTGTGAATGGTTACATTAGGCATTTACGAATAAGATACCAATTCTCTTTCAAATTTTGATTTTTCGCTTGTATAAATAACAAATCTTTTGAAAAATTGATCTTTATTATTGAAAGATATAGTTAAAGACTCTAACCTAGATATGATACTAGTCTCAACTTCATAAAGTTTGATGAAAACAACCTTTAGTGAAGAAATTATTTTATATCAGTGCAATGAAAGGTATCAATAACAAAATAAAGATTCTCTATAGAACAACTATTTCCAAAAACTCTACTATTATCATCCAGAGCTATCTTAAGGAAACAATGACTTCCTCCCTACTAAGGAAATCACAACTTTCAGAGGAACAATCCAAGGATACACTTCATCTTGAAGAATGAGAGGTCTCATCACGAGCCAGCTTATCATAATCACATATATTATAACTTGCTGACTTTTCCAAATACTGCATACCACAACAGGGAAATGACTCAAGATTGTTGCAATCAAAAGGCAAGGGGTCTCATCACGAGCCAGCTTGTTCAGCAAAGTTATAAATCAAGTGAATGACTGTGTCATAAATTGGCTATCAAACCAAGACATTGTTCTTTAAGAGTAAAAGAAAATCAAAGAAATAAGTGTGGATATGGATTCTTCTTTGAGAGTTGTAGGTTGCTTTAAGTAGGATATAGGATCATTGCTGGGTAATAGGTAACCCTGTAGAGGCTATAAACACCTACTAGTAGCAGAGGCTATACCTACGACAAATGAGCATATTTAAAACTGATTTACAGAGAAGACTTTGTTTTACCTTTATATACCAAGTAATGACTGATGTAAATACAAGGAATAGCTAGAGGAAGAAAATAATCAAAGTCGAAAATAGTTGAAACAAAATGTCATTGATAGGTTACAGCATAATGTACTTTATCTTTCCATAATAAAGTTTAACTGTCTGATTTTTTTTTTGTTTTGGAAGTTTAGAAAATTCAATAGAAAAACAGAGATAATTGGTTCTTCCAAGTGAATCGCCAATTGTTGTGGCCACTAACAACCCCCCTCTTTATATAGTGTTATAACTAATAATAAATAAGTGGGGACCCTTAGTCAAAATTTTAAAAAATCAATTAATGCTTATACTTCCTTTTAGATAAAGCTTACCATCATGGACTTAGGAAAATACCTTTGAAAAATCTAAAAAGCTTAAGTTTCATGATAAAGTAAGTAAAGTCACTCATTAAGAAATATTGCATCGCGCAAAAAATAATAGGATGCCTCCTTATGAGCTAAAAAATGCGAGATTGTGACGTGAAACTCCATCGCATCGCATGCATCAATAAGCACTCATATTGGAAAACCTCAAAATCGCCGATATGCGATATCTCATATCACATATCGCAAAAACACATAAAATACACATAATGATTAAACGATCTTATGATATTGCGATCATGCGATATTGCGATCGTGCAATCTTACAATCTTGCGATGCAGCGATAATGCGATGCAGTGATATTGTGATACAGTGATAATGCGATGCAGCGAAAATTGCGATAATACGATGCTGTGATCTGCGATACTGTGATGCAAATCGCAGAATCATTCCATCGCAGATTTTCCTGGTTCAAAAAATCTTTTTCCGTAAACCAAGAACTGGTCACGCATTTTAATGTTAATTAATGAATTATATGCCAATTTTTAATAAAATATGGTTTTGCATTTATCAAGGAGCCATTTCACGTAAGGTGGCATGTTTTTGCATATCTTTGGCATTTAAAGCTTTCCTGTCATTATTTTTATCATTACTTTCACCTCATTTGTAAACTGCAAGAACGAAGAACAAAAGGTTATACAAGACAATATGCAGGATACTATGAGGAAGAAAGGCAGGAGTCCAATTTCCATCTAGGAAGGCGCACCTAATTTGCTTGGGGAAGAGAATCCTAAGGTAATGGGATTTGTGGCTACTACATGCCCATCAAGGTCAGATGAAACATCAGTTACAGAGTTAGCTCCTTCATTCCTGCATTGGAAAGCAGCAAGGCCCCAAATTCTCACATACACGAACAGTGTCGATGAGAGAGATGAAAATTTTAAGACTCAGGTCAAGAGCTTACAGAATCATTATCTTCACAAAGTTTGAAACTTTATATCTCCCAAAAGGCGCTAAAGGCAAAAAACGCGTCAAGGAAGCCCGAATCAAGAAACAGAGGCAGTTTCTGATGGACGGTTAGCGCCTAGCACTATTCACGCATCGCTGAGAAAAGTGCTCAAAAGGGAAAGCTTCCAATTGCTCATTTATCTGCAAACCCCAAAAAATTGCAAGAGGCCACACTAGAAAAGGAAAAATCAATTTCAGGGTAATCAAGTTAAATTGGGAATAATACTTGGCATACATGGTAAAGTCACATAGTCAACAGATGATTCCCAAATACGTCCTAAATTCTGCTGAAAAGATTGTGCCAGATCTTGCTAATTCCATTTCACAGCACAATTATAAGCTGAAGTCGGTCGATCGACTCTTCTCAGGCAATGCTGAATGCTTGCAATATTAAGGAGCAAATACAGAAATAGTTAGATGTTATATTTAATTTCAAAAATAGTTTTATTATTTTTGCTTAGAAAAAGGATGGTCATTTAAACCGCATCCTAAATTTTTGTAATAAGTTATTTTTAGTTTTAGTTAGTAGTATTTAAACCCTTCTCATGCATTCAGAGAAGGGTCCAGAAATTTATCAAAAACTTGTCCTCAGAACATGCACTTTTGCACCCTCCGAGGAGGTTTTGAATAATGAATGGAACAGGATTTGTTAATATTTTAATTTAATATCTGCTACTGATGTTGCACTTCTGTACTCTTAGTGGATGTTAGATCAAGGAGAGATAAATCATTGTCGCTTGAAGCTCATGAGTAGGACTAGTTATAAATGGTACTTTTATCTCTTAACCATTTTTGCTTATGTGTTAAAGTGATATTCAGTTTTAGTTGTTTATATATTAATGTGTGAATGTCTGAGTTATCATTTGGCACTTTTGTATGGTGATAGCTATTTATTTATGCTTAATATATGAATAGCTCATTATGCGATATGTTTTTCACCACTGTTTCGTCTAACTTTTTATACGAAGTGGTTCATCTTTATTGAATTATTTTCTCATAATAGCTGAATGATCTTTATTACCAGTTGTTATTTGGAATCTTTTTAAATCGCATAATAGAAGAATTACACCCTGGGTTAGTATAGACTTAGATGTTTTCTGCTTATTAGAATACAATAGCATAGCACTAGATTAAAGTTAGAATTAGAAAATCTTAATTAGGAATCATTAGATCATAAACATCAAATTCTACACACACACTCATAAATTGGGAAACTGGTCCCATATCCCCAGTCGGACCCGCTATACCAAACGGATAAGGAGCTGCCAACCAAGGTCCAGACCGGGCGGGTATCCCCCTTGCTGTAGACCCTATTTTCGAGGCTTCAACAGGAACTTATACAATACATTGTCATAATTGCGCGAAAGTACCTGGACCATAGGTTAGGTCTGCGCGAAGGTCAATCGTACACCTTCGCAGAGGTACTGAAGGGTGGAATAAAGGGTAGACTAAAAAAGCCCTAAGGCTTAGCAACCTATGCTAAAGTAAGGGTAGAGGGTATAAATCGACATCACAACCATCTCAAGGTGCGAAAACGTGGTTCCAACATCCCCCCATACTGCTTCGGGTGAGACTTCGGTCCGTGCTCCGCAGGCTGATGCCAAAAGGGCCAGTAGTTTAGGGATTTTTTTGGCTAACACTGAACTTGGGTTAGGGCCCATAAAGCCAACAAATGGTTCCATTGCCGGGACCAAAATTTTCATGAGAGATGTGTGATGTCGTATCACTGGAATCCAACTAAGAAAGAGATCAAGGACTGGTTTGATAGAAAGATCCACAAATTCAGAGTGCAGGAGAACAAAAACCCTCGATTGATAAAGGAACAGTGGCTAGACAGGTACCTCTATATAGAAATCCACGAGATCTTTTTATGTTCCTTTCTAGATGAGTTAAACGAGTGGATCATGAAGCTAGCGGATAGCCAAGGAAGGTGGAGGCTTGACATTCCTATTGTCTGGACCTCGGAGCTAGTACAAAGACTAGAAGCTTTTGAGGATAAGATCACCCACATTATCGATCATTGGATCAATCATATCATAGGAGGATTTGTGACTGAATTCGTGGTCGTTACCTCAGTTAGTTACACCGAGGCAGAGGTACACTTTTTCAAAGGTTAGCGAGGTGTTGGGTGTGGAGCATGATTATTTAGAGGTCTTTGTTTCAGTCGGATGTATACCCCAGGAAGTTTGTACACCCCTCCACGTGGCGGGGTGCAGGGGGGACTTGTTCCCCCCCACCCCGCGGAGGTCTAGGGGGCTAATCCCCCTCGGCTGGGGGGTTTGAGGGCCAGCGGTCCCCCGGCGGGGGTTTGGGGGGAAGCACCCCCGAAGCTAAAAACAGATGTAAAATTGCCTTGTAAAAGTATAGTAATTTCTAGTCAATCTGGGCCGTTCATTAGGCAGAGATCTGACGGTAGAACTTATGTTTAGTTTAGGGTTTTTTTCCCTAGAAGGTAACCCCTCTCTTTGTATGAGGTCATTGTATTGAGGCTATGTAATAGATGTGTAGTCTCTGAGTGAGAAACAGAGAGGTGAGATTGTGAGAGAAAATAAAGGATATTACAACGGATTTGTTGTAGGTTGTGTCTCTTCATTTTGCTAGATAATAGTGTTAGAAAATTATATATTACGGAGCAATGGAACACATGAAATAATGCAGAAATATAAACACAGAAAACGCACAAAACAAGAGAGACATAGATATACGTGGTTCACCCAGTTTGGGCTACGTCCACCCCGAACAGCCAGTCCTTCCTTTTTTATTATCCAGCAAAATGAAGAGACACAACCTACAGCAAATCCGCTGTAATATCCTCTGTCTTCTCTCACAGTCTCACCTCTCTGTTTCTCGCTCACACGGAATACACATCTATGTCACAGCCTCAAATACAATGCCCTCATACAAAGAGAGGGGTTGCCTTCTAGGGCAAAAAACCCTAAACTAAACATAAGTTCTACCGTCAGATCATCCGCCTAATGAACGGCCCAGATTGACTCGAAATTACTATACTTTTACAAGGCAATTTTACAGCTGTTTTTAGCTTCGGGGGCGCTGCCCCCGAAACCCCCCGCCAGGGGGGG
>APFE031098957.1:234546-246755 GCA_000404065.3 Pinus taeda
GCCGCCCCCATTTCAAACTAGGGTCCAATGTGGCGGTACTTTTGAATATAGAAGATAATCAGGCTCCACACCCAACAAATAGAAAGGAAGGACTGGCTGTTCGAGGTGGACATAGCCCAAACTAGGTGAACCACGTATATCTGTGTCTCTTTGGTTTTATGAGTTTTTTGTGTTTATATTTCTGCAATATTCTATGTATTCCATTGCTCTGTAATATATAATTTTCTAACATGAGGTAAGTATTTGAAGTCTTTAAATACTTGGATTAAGATGTTATTGTGCGAAAAATGGGTTATGCAGCTACCTTGATGTTTGGAGCTACACAAAGTGGAAAGACTTACAAGAACAAAGGAAGAAAGTTCCCTGAATATAGCCCATTGATTCCACCTCCTTTGAGTAATGAAGAGGGAGTAGTGCAGGCTTCTCTGTGAACTATAGTTCAGTTGATAAAACAAGGATTCTTGTGACTGCCACCTCCACCTACATGACCTCCAACTTCGCTGCCATCACCTGCAACTTTGCCCACACCACCACCACCTCCACCACAGTTCAACATGGTGAATTTAGTGAAGTTGTCTTTGTTTAAGGGCTTGGGAAATGAGGACTCGGACAAGTTCTGGTTCGTCGTAAAAGATGTATGGGAAGCTGAGAGTGTCACAAACGATCACATGAAGAAGGCAACATTGGTTAGTGATTTACATGATAGTGCTCTAACTTGGTACATCAAGTACTCTAATGATAACCCAAATGCTGGGTTGGTAGAGATCCAGAGTGCATTGAATAAAGAGTTCAGTAGGCCTAAACCTGAGGCACAGTTGGTTGTGGGGTTCAAGGAAATCTCGATGAAACCAGGTGAGACACCTTGGGAATTGGATCAAAGATTGAAGTGTAAAATCTGCAAAGCTAATATGAACTTAATAAATGGATAGTACCACAAGTGGTTCGTGGCTTCGCTCCTACCTAACCTAAGGGTTGCACTGTCACAACAGAAGAATATGACCCAGGCAGAGTGCTTGGAGATTGCAATAAGACTACATGATAGACCGATGCAAGATCAGAATCTAGGGGTTCAACAGATCCATGCATAGTTGCAAAATATTTTCCTCGAAATGAAAATCTTGAAGTAGGACAGAACAATTCGACTGAAGCCACGCAAAGAGATATGGTACCTGAAATGTAAGGGTCAGGGGCATGACAAAGACCACTTCTTCGTCTTTGTGAAATATATTGTAGGAGGAGGACCGATGACCTTAAGGCTGGAAGCCCATGCAAGATTGAGCGTGGGGCCTATTTTGTGGTGTGCTATATGTCAAGTAGTAGGGAAACATACGACTGATAACTTTCATTTGCTGCAGAAGTTTGTATAAACACCGCAATAGCTATTCTACAACTTTTGCAGGTCGGTAGGGCATGATGAGTGCAGCTGCCGAAGATATGAATTGATGATGGACATAACACCCACATATAGATTTCAGGTATAAACACAGCCCCTTGACTAGAGCGTTGTGATGGCGCGAATAGGATTTCATGGGCGTGGACGAGCCCGAGGTGGAGGAGGACTTGGTAGGGGTCAGGGACAACTAATCTGTTACAACTGTGGAGGACCAAGACACTATGCCTGTGAATGCACTAACCCAACGCATCCGTCGTGCAAATATTATACTCTGTTTGATCATGAGATGGAGGATTGTCCTACACTGATAGTAAGGATATGTGACAAACGGGTGCTACCACTGTCGCTGACTCAAAACCTACAGATGATGAGGGCTGAGCCTCGCGAAGAGGATCTAAATGTGATCATAGTGCTTTGAAGTGGAATTAAAATGAGTGACAATAAGGGGAAACAACTCGAAGATAGCACATGGGTTCACAAAGCTCCAGCAAAGGAGGCTGAATTTGATTTGGAGCACTCACGCGAAACATTCATGGAAGCAAAAAAGAGCTTCGCTAAGGCCTCTACCTCAGGGAGCCGAGATAAGCCTATTCAGGAACTGGACCCTTCTATGCTTATGACCTTTCTAGAGATATGCATGAAGCTTCTGTGTGATAGCAAGGCTATGAAGGGGTTAAAAGAACTTATAAATAGATGTGCCAGAAACACTCTGGGTGAACTGCGCGTGGTACGGAATATTGGTAAGCATAAGGCAAGGACAGGGCGTGAGATGATACTAACCATGTAGATAGGAGAATATGAAATGGATAAGGGTATTCTAGATTTTTGGTCAGACGCGAATGTTTTTCCAAAGCAGACTTGGGAGCGGATGGGGAGACCCGTGCTACAGTGGTCTCTGATTTGGTTAAGGATGGAAAATCAACAGAAACACATCCCCATGGGATGACTGCAAGGAATAACTGTACAAATTAAAGGTGCGAGTGCATTGGCTGACTTTGAAGTGATAGAAATTGTGGATGACAGCAACCCCTACCTTGCTCTCCTTGCCATTGATTGGGCTATTTACATGAGCGAGGTAATCAACCTAAAGAAGCAAAAGATGATATTTGAAAAGAAATTGCTTCGCATAATAGTACCCCTAGATCTTGCTGAAAGATCACGCTATACTGAATCAGTTCGTGATTACGAAAGCGATGACGATTTAGACTACATGTATAAATAACAGCACGAGACCAAAATTGGGTGAATCTGACAACGGATGGCCGAATTACATGGGATCACGAGAGTTCCTGTACCTGAGACTGGGATGAAGAATTAGAGTACTGGCAAAATTGGCTACATGAAGTAACTACGTTGAGCTATAACATGATGACTTGGTCGCTGCGTTTTATGTCTTCAAAGTGTTAGCACCCAAATCTGCCTTAGGCTGAAGGAAGGCAAAATTCAGGGTAACCACAAACCATGCTCAGACTGGTAGCTAGCCCTACCAGAACAGGAGAGGGCTCTCTTCGAGTCACGCTCAGTGAATACTAACGATATGGTCTGAGATGACCTACTGTGAAATATTGATCTTAGGCTAGTAAGTGAATATGGATACAAGAAGCAATTGTTTATGAATGACTTAGTTTCTGGGATGGTATGGGACCAACAGACCGCAATGAGTAGAGAATTTAATACAAAGGCACAGATTACTTCGTGAGACAAGACAGGCGGAAAGTCTAGCAATGTTGTTTGAGATAGCGCGGAATGGAGAGATTTCTTAGGAGGGTGAAAAGGGCATGGGCAACATGAATCCTTTTCAACAGAAGAAGAACATTGAACATGAAATTTTCCCACAAGCAGAGCAATAAAAATGAAATCTACCTTATATAACTTAGAAAATTTCACTGGAAATGAATATTAAATGAACTATGAAACATAACAAAATACATATGAAATATAAGAGACACATTTGCTAAACTCACAACCACATGAATCTCATGAAACAGAGCCATTGCCTTTCATTAATCCTTTGTCAAAATATACAATGAAGAAATAGATTTTCTTTCCCACAGTCTCCCAGAAGCTACAAGCCAACCAACCCTTTACAAATAGTTTGCATACAATATATAAAATGTTTCATGAGGAGATAGAATGACCAAGGGTTGGGGAGTTTCTCAAATCATTACAAAATGGAGATGGAAAGCCAACCATTAGCTACAGTTGCAGCGTTACAAACATGACAAATGGCTTGGGTGACTGTTTTCCTTCCTTTGCCACTTGGATAGAAGCCAATCTGGAGTGAAAATACTTTAAATTCCACCTTAAGTGCCGAAAAAGTGAAATGTAGATGAGCAGGCCCACTTGTGGAAAGTCGCAAATTGAAATTACGTGAAATGGAGCTGAATTGGGCCTTTTTCCCAATATGCGCCGTGCCATTTTCTATATGCGCCGCGCCAATTTGGAGGCCGTTTTGAGGCACCTGCAGGAGTCCAAAATGTGCCCAAGTCTGCTTGTTGGAAATCTTGGCCTATCTACTTTCCAACCCAAGTGGAATTTCTGAATTTGGTGCTCATTATCCAGTCAAAATCTTCATTCTCCCAAGACTGCTTCCTGTGTGTCAAAATAGGGGCAGAGAGGCCATTGTTTGGGTGTTTTTGGCCTCTTGGAGACTCAAATCATGCCCAAAATTCTTTTCCAAGCATTAGTAGTCGTTATTTCGCATGATGAATCCAAAAATGCATGCCATTTCCAATTTGGAGCTCCCAATTCTAAGCATCGTGCCAATGGAGCGGCGCACAAGGAGAAAAAACCTTTGTTGTGACCAAAAAATTTCCATGTGACCAAAATTGCCCCAAATTTCTTGAAATTTGGGTTGCAGGTTCTCTAAGAGGCACTATGCTGGGCCACAGAGGCTTTAGCTAAGATTCGAAGTCGATCTTGTTCTTTTTGCCTCTTTTGCCTCTTTGTTACTTTGCTCAATTTGGCCTTCAAGCTCCTTATTCGAGCCTTTGCACTCATGTTCCATGCCCTGTAATGATAAACCATCCTCCTCCATATGGTTTTGTCTCTGTCAGCCTTCTCCAGTAATCTCTCAAGGTGGATGTTGATCTGCTTGAGCCAAGACTCACGATCATTGTTAATTTCTTACTCCAAGGTGGTGAGCTCGATCCTCCTTTGTTGGGCAGCTTGTCGATTCTCACGGATGCTTTGCAGCTCCATGATCTCATGCTGGTCCTCAAGCTGCTTGTTCCTCTGCTGCAAATACCTGATGATCCATTTGGCCCTCTCCAAATTGAGTGATAAGTCTTGTATCTTCGTGTTCTGCTCCTGAATGGTCATCCTAAGTCGGGCACTATCCACATTTGCATCATCATCCTGAATGAGGATGAAGTCGGCCTCCTGTTCACCTGATGGCCCCTCATCATGCATGGGCCTCTTGCCCTTGTCTTGTACTTGTGTAGTCGATGCTGAAAGCGAGGCCCCTTCCACCCCGGGTGGATATAACACTCGCTTTGCTGCTGCAAACAAGTGCCTACTGCTTCTCTAATATGAACAAATACTGGCATAATAGTGGTCTCATGGCGCTCATACTAATGAGAAGGACAACCTATTTCATGCTCTACCTCTGATAGTATCTGTGAAGTGCTGAAGAAGTCATGGGAGATGAAGTTCTGCCAAGAAATGCCCTATAACCCCAACTGATGATCCACCAAAATCCGGATAAGAGCAAAGTGATAAACATTGTTAAGTTGCTGCTGAGGGGTCTTATGTCGCATGAAGGTGTTCATCTTATCTATGTTCCTGCATATGAAAAATGGTAGGTTCATCATCTGCACCCTGGTAAAGTGCATGAGAAACCTGATGTGATAGGCATATAGACGAGACAACCTCCCCTCACAGCTGAAGTACTTCATGATCAATTTCATGAGTGGAGCATACTCATTTTTCACTATCTGAATGGGAAGACTCTTGTGAGCTTACTCAAATCTGGCCTTAATGTAAGGCTCATAGTGTTGCCTATCCACCTTCTTTTTCTTATGCCACTGTTCTCCAACATTTGGTATGCCGGTTTCCACTGATATAGTTTCGGGTGTCAATGTGAAGGTGACCCCGGCCAAGATAGACTGACCTCCATGTAGATGAAGTACAAAAAGACGGGCCAACTAATGATGAACTCTAACATTAGCCACCCTTTGACAAAATTCAAAACATGATAGATGCTGGAAGCATGACATGGCAAGAGGGCAGGCCTGCAATTCAGTGAGGGTGGTAGGCTCATCCCTAACATGTTTGCCACACTTGTGATGTCTCCTGGGAGCCTGTTCCTCCAACGATGAATCACTTTGTGTCTCCATCTCATACTCTGATGAATGCTCTGATTCCATGACTGCTGTGTGTACTGTACTTAGGCTGCCCTTTGATGATGGTGTGAAGCTGGGTGCTTTTGTGATATCTGCCACCAAGGGGAACAATGAAAAAAGGGAGTATTAGGAGGGGATTAATATGATGGGAATAAGGGTTATGGGGAGAAGTTTGTTTAGGGATATGTACGCGGTTTGGGTAATTGATAGGGTAGGGCTTTGGGGTTTTGATAAGGTAGGGTTTTGGGGTGTTATGTTGACCAAAGAGTGGAGGGATAGGGGATAGCGTTTGGTAGTGTTTTAGGGTAGGGATAGTAGGAAAAATAAGAAAGGGAGGATAGGGAAAAATGGCAAGAAAGGGAAAAATGAGGGGTGATAATGGAACCTTGGCCTCAATACCTCAATTATGCAACCCTAACAACAATGGCCTTTGGTGTTTTCTTGTGGTTGGTTTTATGAGTTTTGTTGCATTTGAACATAGCTATAAAGCACCATATCATTCATAAACTTTGATGAGCAAGCCATGACATACAGCCTACCTGTCAATTTGAGGGGCTTCACAAGAAATTTGAGGAAATTTGGCATGGTTTTGGCCCTTTGTGTGTGTGCGCCGCGCGCCAAACCCAGTGCACCGCGCCCACCATTCCCTGGGTGTGCGCTACGCCCATTTAAAAAATGCACTGAGGGGTGGCTCTGTGTGCACTGCGCCCTCTGTGTGCACCGCGCCCTTGTGTGTGTGCGCCGCGCCCTGAAAACTGCCTCCAACTCACTCCAAACAACGCACTTTGTTCTCTCAATGCTTTGCAATGTTTCCCTAATCACTTGATTTGCACAATGACTTTGATTTTGGTGAAAACTTGTATATAAAGACTTTGAAGTCATGGGTTAAATTTTTGCTTCTCCAAAAACCCATTTTGCTAATGTTGTGTTTTGACACTTTTTCACTGACTTAAAGCAACACTGCTTTTCACTTTCCCTTTGAAATTTTAGTTCAAATGATGAAATTTTTGGCACTCTTTGTAGGGATTGCACGACAGGGCATTTGGCCACGGAAACCATGACTGCACCTGAAGAAATCAACCGATGACTTTTTTGAAAAATTTATCACAAATGACACTGTTTGACTTTTCTTCAAAACAGAGTTTCGAAGAACAGTCGAAGTCTATCACCATGACAATGAAACTCTCTGAATCATAACTATGTAAGGGCCTCATTCTGGACTGCATGGCTTTGGTTGAAGACCAAATTGATTAATCCCTAGACCTAATGATCGAAAATGACTTTTGTCCATTAAAGGACCAGATCTTGACTATCATGGACTTTGGTGATCATTAACAAAATACCTAAGCCAGCAGGAGCCAGACATGAGGGGAATTGACTAGCATGACCTCTTCCATCAAATTATAGCATGTCCCTAGCAGAATGCAGCTGGGTGAATGGAGAGGGACTCCTAAAAATGAAATGCATAAAGAGTTTTTATCTCTGACGGAGGACTGACCAGACCGACTCTAACATTGGCTCCAATGGGGGATGGTAGCTCCTTGGAGGTGCCAAGAACAGCAGATCTCTAGAAGAGCTAGATAGTGCCTTCATCCATTGGGCTATGGAGTCATCATTTCAACAAACAACACAACACTCTGACTCATCTATGAAACTGAAATGACCAAAAAACTAACTCAAATTTGACATTGAAATGACTAGAAGTCTAACTTAACAAACTCTAACAAACTGAAATAAAATGGTATTTACAGTGACAGTGGAAGGAGTGTTAATAGCTCAGAAATGGTACCACTTGAGCAGCCGACCATTGATCGGCCCTCTTGGACAATCTTCCCCATTCATTTCCTTCAGAAGAAAGGCATTCTGACCTCGATATGCTGCAATTTTAAAGGGACCTTTCTAGAGGTTCTCGAACTTACCGTGCTTGCTTTTCTCCTCATTCCTTGCATCCCACTTCAAAACCACATCATCCACCTGAAGTTTGTCCACCTTTTCCTTTTTGTCATAAATTTTCTTGATATTCTCCTGCAATTTGGATGTGTTCTTGAAAACTTCTTCTTTGGTCTGTTGCAAGTGGACCATTTGATTCAACCTTCTCTGCATGGGATCTTCTTCACTGTCGGCCTCCTAAAGAAGTTTGACTACCGGGGCAGCGAGAGAGGTAGGAAATACTGTATCAACTCCATAAACAAGCTCAAAAGGTGATGTACCTATGGATTTCTTCTGACTGACCCGATCTGCCCAAAGTGCATTGACCAACCTCTTATGCCAGCTTTTCTTGTTTATTTCCAGCAGTTTCTTGATGATGTTGACCAATGACTTATTAGAATACTCCACCAATCCGTTTTCTTGTGGATGATAGGCAGTTGAGTGACCCAAAATGATGTGATATTTATGACAAAAATCTACCATCCTTTTTGATTTGAAAGCTGCTGTGTTATCAGTGATTAACTTATTCAGGCAACCAAAGCGAGACAAGATGTTATTTTCAAAGAATGAAATGATTACCGCATCTGTAGCTTGTCTGGTGGGAATTGCTTCGATCCATTTCATGAAATAATCTGTCACTGTGAGGATCCATCTATGCTGACCCGAAGAAGCGGGATGAATTTCCCCAATGAAATCCAACCCCCATTGCTGGAAAGGATCACTCACCTCAATAAGCTTAAGTGGTAAAGGCCGTAACTTCTACCTTCCTTCGAAAATCTGACACTTATGAGAGCTCTTGACCATCTTATATACATCAGCAAACAATGTCGGCCAATAGTACTCCGCTCTCATAATTTTATTTGTTGTTGATTTCCAAAAAAGGTGACCACCACAATCTCCTTGGTGGCAATCCTCCATGACCTTCTTTGCTTCCTTTTCCACCAAGCAATTTAACATAACGCCACCAGGATCTTTCCAATACAGTGCAGAATTTAGAATGCAAAACTTTGCAGCCTTCAATTTGAGTGTTCTTGCTTTGTTTCTAGCCATGCCGGGCGGTGGTGACAAATTTTTAAGCACATATATGATATCAGAGAACATTTCAGAGACCTGAATTGACGATCCTTCCTCATTCTCATCGGACATATCAGCGATCAAATTTATGTCCAAGGCATGCAAGTTTGATTCGGCCATTAACTTTTCCAATCCCTGTCCTTTAACAAGCTTTGTGGGCTTTATTTCCACATCATATTCCAGCAAGGCTGCAATCCACTTGCCTCGTCTTCCTTCCAGATTGGTCTGCACTAAAACATCTTTGACAACAGCATTAGGAACATAGGCCAAAATTTGAGAATGTAGAATATATACCCAAAAATCTTTCAATGCATTCACAAGTGCAAGGGCTTGCTTCTCATTGATGTTGTATTTTAGGGATGCATCTCTTATATCTCTGCTAAAGAATGCAATGGGTCTTTCGTGATCATCTCTTTTCTGCAATAACACAGTTGCCATAGTATGCTCCGAAGCGAATGAAAGCAATATAAAATCCTGAGTGTAATCCGAGCTAACTAGAATGGGAGCTGAAGAAAGAGCCAATTTGACTAAATTGAAAGATTTTATAGACTCATCCGTCCATTTCACTTGGTTGTCCTTCTTAAGCATGTTTGTAATCTCTCTTAGGTGCTCAGCAAGATTAGGTACAAAGCGGCGTAGAAAAATCATTTTACCGTTGAAAGATTGAATCTCTTTCTTATTCCGGGGCAGATTGATTTGCTGAATTGCTTGTACACGTGCTGGGTCAATACAAATGTCATCTTTTGAGATAATGTGCCCGAGTAGTTTGCCTTCCTCCATGGCGAACAAGCTCTTTTTCGGATTCAGTGACAAGCCATATTTTCTGCACTTTTGGAAGACAGTTTTTAGATAGTACATGTGCTCTTCATCAGATTTGGAAAACACCGTCAAATAATCTAGGTACACAACCAAAAATACATCCTTCTCATTTGTGAAAGCCAAGTCCATTGCACGCTGAAATGTGGCACCTACGTTCTTCAAACCGAAAGGCATTTTAGCGTAATGAAAAGTTCCCCATGGAGTGGTGAATGTTGTCTTGTCTCGGTCATCTTCATGGACAGAAACATGGATATATCCGGAATAACCATCAAGTAGTGACATACGAGACGCTCCCACTACTCGCTGAAGTATATGGTCCATTTTGGGTAGTGGATAGTTATCTTTCAACGAAACTTTATTGAGATTTCTAAAATCAATGCACAAGCGAATCTCACCTGTCTTCTTTCGCATGGGCACCAAATTAGAGATCCAATCTGATGGGAACAATGATTCTTGATTTGTACAACCTGTTTATCTCCTTTTCAATAGATGGTAGCAACTTTGGATTTAGCCTTCTCAACTTCTATCTGAAATGTTTCTGATTGGGCTTAATGGGTATAGTGTGCTGAATTATATTGGTATCATATGTCTTTAAGTCGGAATAGTCCCAAGAAAACACATCTGCAAATGAAAACAGTAAACTGATATATTTGTCCTTGATTTTTGGTTGCAACGCTTTAGACAATTTTACTAATTTAGGATTAGTAGCTATTCTGACATTGACCTCTTCCACACCCTTCTCTGTTGGTTGCAATGTTGGTTTGCGGGCTACATCATCCTGATCAAAGAGTTCTTCTAAAGGTATCAAGCCTTTAGGAATAATGTTATTCTTTAGCTGCAACACGTCCATTTCATTGATCTACACATCATCTGTACCATTACCTTTACCATTGTCATTTTCTACATCAATTGAGGTTTCTTTGAACTTACCTTTGTTTTACAGAAAATCACCAATCTCCTCATCATCTTGGAAAACTTGCCAATATCTCTGATTGTCCGGGACGGTTAGACAATGCTTGACATGGATTTTGAATTTATTACTGGAGTTCATTTGGATCTTAAAACTACTTGCTGCCTTAGGAAGTGCATCAGCAATGCTATTTTGTATACGAGGCACACATGTCAAGGTGTATTCTGAAAATAATTTTAGGATGTCTAGGACTGCATTTCAGTAAGCCCGCATTCGACGATGCTTTTCTTGATATTTGCCTTTGACCTGCTTAATTACCAATTCGGAGTCGCCATATACTGAAAATCCTCTTAGCATTCATCTTTCTTAGAATTTTTAGGCCAGCAATTAGAGCTTCATACTCAGCTTCATTATTTGAACAATCAAAAGCTAACTTGTAAGAGCATACCCGCACGTTACTAGGAACTTTGTTCGGGGCGGAGAAAGGACTGCGTACCCAAATTCCAATTCCAATGCCATCATTTCCTACTGCTCCATCAAAATCCATGGTCCACAAACCTTCTTCCTCCTCTTGCAAGTGTTGAAAATCTGTTTGTTGTGCTTTGTCTGCTTGCTATCCATTACTTTCAGCTGATCGCTCAACGATGTTATGTTGTTCTTGTCCTTCTTTCTTTAAATCTCCTCTGAAATTTTATGTTATCTCTGGAATATCATCTTCTTCTACTAACTGACTATCGATATCATTGAAACTATCAGAATACAAAACAAAAGACTCTAAATATGTATGTACATAATTAATCGGATGATTTATTGGTTTCACCTTGCTTGTAATCATGTATTTCATTTTTTGTTCCCGATACAATTTCCTCATTTGGCCAAACATCATAATCGTTGCATAGGAGAAATCTAGTTGTAGTGTCCCTTTCAATTTCGCTACCCAAGACCTGGAAAGAAGCATGCCAAACCTGGGAGGAATATCTGCTACAACAACATCCATCAAAACATTATTTATTGGGAGTTGATTCAGACGCACAACCAAGTCTTTGATGAGTGTGATACATCTTACTCTGCTGGAATCAAACGAATAGAGATCATGGTATTGTCGAGTGATGTCTAGACCCAGCTTATCCATGATAGCCTTGGGCATGAGATTGTGAGAAGCTCCAGAATCGAACATGGCGTTATGTAACACAAAAGCGTGCAATATTAAACTGATATAAAAAGGTGGCACATTACTATCAGGAGACTCACCATTCGATGCTAGCCCAAAAATAATTTCGGGTTGATCATCTTCGATATTCACCATGTCGAACATTGGGTCCAAATTCAACATTTTAGATACTTGCCCTCTATAACTGCTATTCCTCATTATTTCAGTCAAGGGAATGGATACTTTGAATTTAGAAATCTCATTCTCTAAATTAAAAGCGGTAATCTTTTCTACCTCTTTGACTGGGATTTCTTTCCTTTCCTTTTCTTTTGATGCAATTGGCTGATTTGATTTTTTTGCTGATGGTGATTTGCTGCTATCTGGATCAACCGCCTCCTTTCCTTTCCTTTGTATAACTGATGAATCATTCTTTGATGTCTCAACATCCTTCCTTTTCTGAATTGGTTTAACCGGCACATCTCTGTTTCTAAGTGAATATCGTTGTTGCTGGGTGGACAGAGAATTCATATAGCCTCTTTGGTACTCATCTGATTCTTCCTCCAAAATGGTGTCATTGGCTAGAATGAAATC
>APFE031098957.1:246765-268273 GCA_000404065.3 Pinus taeda
GAATCGAACATGGCATTATGTAACACAAAATCATGCAATCTTAAACTGATATAAAAAGGTGGCACATCACTATCAGGAGACTCACCATTTGATGCTGGCCCAAAAATCACTTCGGGTTGATCATCTTCGACATTCACCATGCCAGACATTGGGTCCAAATTCAACATTTTAGATACTTTCCCTCTATAACTATTGTTCCTCATTATTTCAGTCAAGGGAATGGATACCTTTAATTTAGAAATCTCATTCTCTAAATTAAAAGTGGGAGCCTTTTCTACCTCTTTGACAGGGATTTCTTTGCTCTCCTTTTCTTTCAATGCAATTGGTTGATGTGATTGTTCTGCTGATGGTGATTTGCTGCTATCCGGATCAACCACTTCCTTTCCTTTCCTTTGTGCAACTGATTAATCATTCTTTGATGCTTCAATATCCTTCCTTTTCTGAATTAGTTTGACCGGCACATCTCTGTTTCTAAGTGAATATCGTTGCTGCTGAACGGACAGAGCATCCATATAGCCTCTTTGGTACTCATCTGATTCTTCCTCCAAAATGGTGTTGTTTGCTAGAATGAAATCTGCATCTTTGTGTATAGCCGAACTTTCTACAGACTCCTCATCCTCAGTGAGATAAATAGGCAAATCATCTGAAGTAAAGAGGTGGTTTTCTTCACCTATTATATTCCCGTCCTCATCTGAATCCGGTCCATGCACAAAATTTTGCTGCAAAGGTGGTTGTACTGGCTGTTTTGTTGTTTGCTCTTGGGCTCACTGATCTCTCTGCCTTATTCTATATTGTGGTTGTTGCTAGCCACGAAAGTTAGGATTTCTAACTTGTGGCTTAGGTTTGTCGAGTTTCACCCTTTCAAGCATCTGCTCTACCTTCCGAAGTAATTGATCTACCGAGGAATATTCTTCTTTTACGGTGACCTTCTTTTCTGCCTTTGCTCTAGCTCTCTTGGTCAACAGATTTGCTTCAATGTTGACCGCTATCTTCTACATGTCTTCCATTGTGGCCGGTTCTCTCTCTCTCTTAATTGATAATCCATGTCAGCATCAAAACCATCCGGGAACTTCACCATGGCTAGCCCCACAGGTGGCCTTAGATGATCGGGAATTTCATTATAAACAGAATTGAATCTAATGCAGTAGCCTTGGATCGACTCACCAGCGTTTCGTTTGATTTGCTCATATTCAGCTAGAATTTGAAGTGGATTCTTTTTCACTTCCCAGCGGTTTAAAACTTGTCTTTGTAGGTTGGCCAAGGTAGCGATACGTGCAGCCGGCAAACCTCTAAACCATTTCCTCACTTCACCTGCAAATGTCTGCACAAAGAGTCTCATTGCCACATTCTCTGCATCGATCTCATGAAGTTCATAGAAATCTGTCATTCTGTCCACATGTTGCTGAGCAGTAATGCTGTTAGGAGTGCCATCGAAAAACGAGATTTTTCTTTGATAATCTACGAGCATATCATCTAAAACTTGAGGCAAAACAAGAGGTACAAAACGGGAAACCATCACTCTTGGTGGATTTGGCCTTAGAGGTGTTGGAGGAGTGTGTGCAGTTTGTAGGGGGCTAGAAATTGGAGTTTGAAGCTATGCTACGATGTAATATCAATTGACTGGTTAGCCCTTTCTGTCTACAAGTCTACAAGAAACTGTGATTGTGGATAGTAGAGTCAACCACCCTTTCGGATTTGGTCTCGAACAATGATATTTCAAACTGCTCATCAAAATCTAGCTCTTCGAGATATTCAAAAATGTCAGGACATGAATGGGATTTGAACACGGGAGATATAGAGCTCTCTTGACGATGAATTCTTGGGATCAAATTGGGATTTTCGTAGATGTGCAGAGGATTTGGATCTGGATTAGCTCTGGTATATCTTCTAGAAGCCAGCGTGCTATTGGGAAAAATCAAAGGACACAACCAACTCACTCAGCCTATCAAATCCTAAACTTATCATCCGGAAGCTTAAAATTATGAAGAAGTAAGGGGAGTAATTTCTTCCCCAGTGAAGTCGCCACTATGTTAGCACCTAAATCCACCTTAGGCTGAAGGAAGGCAAAATTCAGGGTAACCACAAACCACGCTCAGTCTGGTAGCTAGCCCTACCAAAACACGAGAGAGCTCTCTCCGTGTCACGCTCAGTGAATAGATAAACAATATGGTTTGAGATGACTTACTGTGAAATATTGATTTTAGGCTAGTAAATAAACATGCATACAAGAAGCAAATTTTGATAAATGACTGAGTTTCTGGGATGGTATGGGACCAACGAACAGTAATGAGCATAGAATTTAACACAAAGGCACATATTACCTCGTGAAGCAAGACAGGCGGAAAGTGTAGCAATTAGTTTTGAAATAATGTGAAATGGAAAGATTGTTTAGGAGGGTGAAAAGGGCATAAACACATGAATCCTTTTCAACAGACGAAGAACACTGAACGTGAAACTTTCCCACATGCAGAGCAATAAACACGAATTCTACCTTGTCTTACTCGGAAAATTTCACTGGAAATGAATATGAATGAACTATGAAACATAACGAAATACATATCAAACATAAAGAGAATACATTTGCTACACTCACAACCACATGAATGTCATGAAACAGAGCCGCTACCTTTCATTAATCCTCTGTCAAAATATACAATGAAGAACTGAGTTTCTCTCCCATAGTCTCCCAAAAATTACAACTAACCAACCCTTTGAAAATGGTTTGCATACAATAAATAGACTATGCCATGAGGAAATAGAACGACCAAGAGTCGGGGAGTTTTTCAAATCATTACAAAGTGGAATTGGAAAGCCAACCATTAGTTACAAGTGCAGCGCTACAAAAATGACAAATGGCTTTGGTGACTGCTCGCCTTCCTTTTCCACTTGGATAGAAGCCAACCTTTAGTGGAAATACTTTAAATTTTTCCTTAGGTTCCGAAAAAAAGTGTAGTGTAGATTAGCGGGCCCGCTTGGAGAAAGTCGCGAAGCGGAAGTGATTTTGGCCTTTTTCTCTATATGCACCGCGCCCAAATCTATATGTGTTGCACCACTTTGGAGGCTGTTTTGAGGTACTTGCAGGAGTCCAAATTGTTCCCACGTGTGCGTGTTGGAAATCCTGGCCTGTCTAATTTCCAACCCAAGTGGAATTTCTGAATTTGGTGCTCATTTGCCCCTCCAAAACTTCGTTCTCCCAAGACTGCTTCCTGTGTGTCAAAATAGGGGCAGAGAGGTCATTTTTTGAGTGTTTTTGACCTCCTAGGGACTCAAATCATGCCCAAACTTCTTGTCCATGTACCAGCAGGCATGATTTTTCATGCTGAATCCAAAAATGCAAGCCATTTGTGATTTGGAGCTCCCAATCCTAAGCGAGAAAAAACCTGTGTTGTGACCAAAAATTTTCCATGTGACCAAAAGTGCCCCAAATTTCTTGAAATTTGGGCTGGAGATCCTCTATGAGGTGTTATGCTGGGCCATAGAGGCTTCAGCCAAGATTCGAAGCCGATGTTGCTCCTTTTGCCTCTTTTACCTTTTTGTCGCTTTGCTCAATGTTGCCTTCAAACTCCTTATCTGAGCCTGTGAACTCATGTTCCGTGCCCTGTAATGATAAACCATCCGCCTCAATATGGTTTTGTCCTTGTCGGCCTTCTCTAGCAGTCTCTCTAGGTGGATGTTGATCTGCTCGAGCCAAGACTCACGATCATTGTTAATCTCTTGCTCTAATGGACTAAGCTCAATCCTCCTATGCTGGGCAGCTTGGCAATTCTCATGGATGTTTTGCAGCTCCATGATCTCATGCTGGTCCTCAAGTTGTTTGTTCCTCTACTCCAAATACCTGATAATCCATTTGGCCCTCTCCAAATTGAGTGACAAGTCTTGGATCTCCGTTTTCTACTCCTGGATGGTCCTCCTACGTTTGGCACTCTCCTCATCTGCATCATCATCATGAATGAGGATGAAGTTGGCCTCTTGTTCACCTGATGGCCCCTCGTCATGCATGGGCCTCTTACCCTTATCCTGTACCTGCATTTTCGATGTTGGAAGCAAGGCCCTTTCCACCCCGAGTGGATATAACACTCGCTTTGCTGCTGCAAACAAATGCCTACTGCCTCTCTAATAGGTGATGAATATTGGCATAGTAGTGGTCTCATGGTGCTCATACTGATGAGAAGGACCACCTATCTCACACTCAACCTCTGATAATACCTGTGAAGTGTTGAAGAGGTCACGGGAGATGAAGTCATCCCAAGTAATGCCCTGCAATCCCAGCTGATGATCCACCAAAATCTTAATAAGAGAAAAGTGATAAACATTGTTGAGTTGCTGCTGAGGGGTCTTGTGCTGCATGAAGGTGTTCATCCTCTCTATGTTCCTGCAAATGAAATATGGGATGTTCATCATCCGTACCTTGGTAAAGTGCATGAGAAACCTGATGTGATAGGCGTATAGATGAGAGAACCTCTCCTCACAGCTGACATATTTCATGATCAACTTCATGAGTGGAGCATATTTATCTTTCAAGTATCTGAATGGAAAGACTCTTTGGAGCTGCCTCAAAGAAACTGGCCTTAATGTAAGGCTCATAATGTTGCCGATCAACCTTTTGTTTCTTGTGCCACTGTTCTCCAACATTCAGTATGCTCGTTGCTAATGAGACTGTTTCAGGTGTCAGTGTGAAGGTGACCCCAGCTAAGATAGAGTGACCTCCATGTAAGTGAAGCACAAAAAGACGGGCCAACTCATGGTGAACTCAAACATTAGCCACCCTTTGACAAAACTCAAAACATGATAGATGCTAGAAACATGACATAGCAAGAGGGCAGGCCTACAATTCTGTGAGGGTATTTGGCTCATCCCTAACATGTTTTCCACATTTGTGATGTCTCTGGGGAGCCTGTTCTTCTGAGGATGAATCACTTTGGGTTTCCATCTCATACTTTGATGAATGCTCAGATGCGATGACTGTTGTATGTGTACTATACTTGGACTGCCCTTTGATGATGGCATGAAACTGTGTGTTGATATGATCTCTGCCACCAAGGGGAACAATACAGAAGGGAGTGTTAGGAGGGGAATAATATGATGGGATTAGGGGTTATGGGGAGAAAATTTGTTTAGGGACATGTAGGAGGGTTTGGGAATTTTATAAGGTAGGTTTTGGGGTTTAATGTTTGACAAATGAGTAGAGGGGATGGGGAATAGGGGTTTAGTAATGTTTAGGATAGGGAAAAAATGGGAAAAAATGGGATAAGGGGGGAAGGGAACAATGGAAAGAAGGGGAAAAATGGGAGGTGAAGAGGAGACTTGGCATTAACGCCACAATTTTGCAACCCTAGAGCAATGGCTTTAATTTTTTCAAGTGGTCGGGTTTAAGAGTTTTTTCTTGCAATTATAAATGGCCATAACCATCATCCTATCCAGAAAATTTGATGAGCAAGCCAAGATATAGAGCCTACTTGTCAATTTGAAGGGTTTCAAAATGATTGGTTGCAAGTTTGGCACAAATTCGGGCCTCTGTGGGTGTGTGCCGCGCAGCAAACCCAGTGCGCCGCACTCTGTATATGCATTATGCCCTTGTATTTTTACCACTGCGGGGTCACGCTCTGTGCGCCACACTCTTTATATGCGCCACACCCCTCTGTGTGTGCGTCGCGCTCCTGAAAACGACTCCCAACTCACTCCAAATGCGTGGAAGTTTCTCCCAATGACTTTGCAATGCTTCTCTATAACCTTGATATGCTCAATGACTTTGTTTGCTTGTGAAAATCCTTTATAAAGACATTGGGAGTCGTGGGTTTGATTTTTTCTTCTCCAAAACCCATTTTGCTAATGTTTTGTTTTGACACTTTTCACTGATTTAATGCAACACTTAATTTCACTTTTCCCTTTGAATTTTTAGCTAAAATTATGAAATTTTTTGGCACTCTTGCAGGGGTCACATGACATGGCGTTTGGCCAAGGAAACCATGACTACACCTGAAGAAATCAACTGGAGACTTTTTTGAAAATTATCACAAACGACACACTGTTTGACTTTTCTTCAAAACATAGTTTTGAAGAACAGTCATAATCTATCAACATGACTATGAAATTCTTTGAATCACAACTTTGTAAGGGCCTCCCTCTGGCCTGCATGGCTTTATTGGACATGGTTGAAGACCAAATTGACTAATCCCTAGACCTAATGACTGAAAATGTCTCTCTTCCATTAAAAAATCGAACATTGATTGTCATGGACTTTGGTGAACATTGACAAAAGACCTAAGCGAGCAGGTGCAAGGCATGAGGGGAAATGACTAACAAGACCTTTTCCGTCAGGTTATGGCATGCCCCTAGCGGAATGTAGCTGGAGTGAATGGAGTGAGACACCTAAAAATGAAATTCAGAAAGAGTTTTGATCTCTGACAGAGGACTAACAAGACCGACTCTAACAAGGTGCATCATCCTTCTACATTTGCACCAGTCCTCAAACATTCTGTGATGTGTACCCCACCACCTTTCCGACTTAGCACGCAGTTCCCATTTTAGAGCATCGAACCGCTGTTGTTCTAGCACTGTGCTTTCAAATTTGTTCAGGAATTCATCTACCGTTGTCAACCAGTCATACATAGGCAGATCCCTTACCTCTGTTGTCATGCAATGCAGTGATCTTAGCGTCATGTTGCAATTGAGCGTGGTTACCTTGAGTAACTGGTTCTACCATCATTCTATTTCCTCATCTGAATCTGATGTGTAGGAGCTTTTGCACTCCCATGAAATCCAACCATCCACTATAGGATTTACCCAATCCTATTCCTGATCGGTTATCTTGTAGATACAGTCTAGCTCATCATCACACACTGGCTCTGTGTAGTGCGATCCTTTTGCATGGTCTAAAGGTACCACTATGCGCAATGACTTTTTCTCAAAAATCATTTTGTGCTTCTTTAGATTTATCACTTCATTCATATCAGTGGCCCAATCTAATGGGAGCAGCACAGGATAGGGATTGTTGTCATCGACAATCTCTATCACTTTGAAATCTACAAGTGCACTCACACCATTCACGTCTACCGTTATTCCCTGCAATCTTCCCATCAGTAGGATCTTCTTTTGGTTCACCATTCATAATTGAATAGGGGACCATTGCAATTGGGCCTACCCATGCGCTTCCATGTCTGCTTTGGCAGCACATTTGTGTCCAATCCTAGATCCAGAATTACTTGATCAATTTCATACTCCCCAATTTGCGCAGTCAATCTCATTTCCCTTCCTGTTCACGATGTATGTTTCTCGAGATTTTGGACTACGTGCGGTTCTCCTAATGCAATGCACCTAGTGATAAGTTCCTGTAGTCCTTTCATAACCTTGTTGTCATGCAATAGCTTCATACATGTCTCCAGAAAGGTAGTGATAATTGAAGGATCCATCTTTAGCTCTAGTTAATTCTTACTACCTAAAGTGGAGGCCTCTGTGAAGCTCTTCTTAGCTTCCATGAATGTCTCCTTCGTGCACTCCATATCAAATTCAAGTTCCTTTGTAGGAGCCTTGCAAACCCATGCACTTTCTTCAGGTTGCTTACCTTTGTTATCTCCTACCGTGATATGCTTCGGAGCACTATGTTTACTTTCAGGTCCTCTTCGCATGACTCAGACCTCATCATTTGCAAATTTTGAGTTGGGGGAGGCTGGATGATCCCTTTATCACACAGCCTCGCTATCAGTGTAGGGCAATCCTCTATCTCATGATCAAACTGAGTACAATATAAACATGATGCGCTCGTTGGATTTGTACAGTCACGAGCATAATGCCCTAACCCTCCACAATTGTAACAAATTAGCTATCTGTGACCCCTTCCTGGTCCCATTCCACCTCGACCATGTCCGCGCCCCTGAAATCCAGTGTGTTCCATCCCTGCATTTGGATCGAGGGCTCGCGTTTTAGTCTACACTCTATAGGTAGGAGCCTGATCCATCATGTTCGGTAGCGGAGGCCCCATGTAACATTTTTGGTGCTCAAAGCCTACAATTTTGGGTAATAGTATGGTAAAGGCTCCACGAGGTGCATGGAGTGCAAATTGTAATGAGTCAATTCAAAGGGTTGTCGGCTCGAAAATAATGTAATAAAATAGAAAGTGAGTTGGCTTGCCCATGGTCCGCGGACCATGGGAATGTATAAATAGAGAAAGGCTCTAAGGTTAGAGGCAAGTTTTTTTGGTGTTGATCTTGAATATTATGGGTTTATGAAGGCAATATTCTCTCTGCATCTGTAAGTCCGACTCAAGGGTGTTAGTGTATAGATAGTGGCTCTGTAACTATGTGCACAGAGGCTGGGTAGAGTCCGCAGCTATGTATGTGGACCCCTACAGCTGAGTGCGCAGCGTAGATCTGGTTGTACTGAATGGGAGATATTGATAAAGATAAGTGGTTTTTGGAATATTGCAGATATGTTGTATTCTAGCTTATACATCTGTTATATGATTTTATGTCTTTAAGAATTATGATGGTGCACACTAGTTATCTTTGTTTAATGTTTGCTTAAAGACCTTTCTAATTAATTCTAATCTATAAAAAATCCATATAAATAATAAGACTCGGGAAGTAACTGGTGCGGATCTATGCGAAGGATAGGTAACTGTGCAGAGTAGCGTAGGCGCACAGAACGGTTTGCGATCCTTCCAGGGTACATCAATACATCCCTAGGGTGCGGAAACCTAGTTCCAACACCCTCCCATACTACCTCAAGTGAGACTTCAGTCTATGCTCCATGGGTTGTTGCTAAAAGGGTTCGGTAGTGCGGGATTTGTTTGGCAAAAACACTTCTAAACCTAGGTCAGGCCCCAACAAGCCAACAAATGGTTTGTTGCCAGGGCTGGGATCTACCTAAGGGATGTCTGATGTCGAAGCACTGGAACCCTATGAAGAAAGCACTTGAAGATTGGTTGGATCAAAAGATTCACGAGTTTTTGGTACAGGAAAACAAAAAGCCACAGATATCTGAGGAAAGGTGGCTGGATCGCTACATATACACCGAAATCCACGAGATCTTCTTCGTGTCCTTCTTGACAGAGTTGTACGAGTGAATTGCGAGGCTAGCTGACAGTCAGGGAAGGTGCAGATTGGATCAGCCCATCATGTGGAATCTAGAGTTGGTGCACAGGCTAGAAGCATCTGAAGATAAAATCACATGGGTAGTAGATCACTGGTTGGATTGAATAATAGGAGGGTTTATCACTGAATTTGCGATGGGCACAACTGTGAGTTATAGCAAAGCAAAAAGGCGCTTTCTCGAAGGACCATGGGGTAAGTACATCAAATCGTTGAATACTTGGATTAAAATGTTGTTATGTGAAAAATGGGTTATGCGCACCCATTGATGTCTGGGGTAACGTGGAGTGGAAGAGGCTACTGAGGGATCGAAGGATTAGAGAACAGTCCTCTGATTTCTATTTCGCAAGAAAGCAAGGAGGAGCTTGCAGGGTTCTCTCCAAGAAGTAAAGTCTGAATGATAAAGCAGTGCATTCCACTGGTACCACCACCATCCACGACATCCCCCACTTCACCTACATCAAACCCATCTTCACCTACCCCACCTCTGCCACCACAAAGGGTTGGAATGGAGAGTGCGATCAAGTTGCTGGTATTTAGAGGCATAGGAAATGAGGAACCAAATTAGTTCTGGTTTGTGGTAAAGGCTATGTGGGAAGCCCAAGGAATAATGGATGATAATATCAAAAAGGCTACTCTGGTAAGTGCACTGTAGGATCACACACTGACGTGGTATATAAAGTACTCTAGTGATCACTCGAATGTGGGAATAGCGGCGATCCAGGATGCATTGAACAAATAATTTAACGGGCCGAAATCAGAGACGCAGTCGATCATTGGGTTCAAAGAAATTGTGATGCTTCTAGGTGAAACCCCGTGGGATCTAGATCAGAGATTGAAGAGAACGATCCGCTAGGCTAACATGATATTGACAGATTCACAACACCGCATGTGGTTTGTGGTGTGCTTGACACCACATCAGAGGATGGCGTTGTCACAACAGAAGATCTCAACCCAAGCTAAAGCATTAGAGATAGCGATGAGGTTACAAGAAACTCCAATATAGGATCCAGTGTTAGGAGTTCAGCAAATCCATGCGCAACTGTGAAACCTATGCTTAGAGATGCAAAGTTTGAAGCAAGATACGGTGCCCTGACCAGAGGCACGTGAAGAAGTGTGGTGCATAAAATGTAAAGGCCAGGGCCACGATAAGGATCATTGTCTGATATTCATGAACCATCTGGCATGGGGGGTACCAATGCCATTGCAACTAGAGGCACAAGTGGGGCCAAGAGCGGCACCCACACTCTGGTGTGCAATATATCAAGTGGGAGGAAAGCACACCCAGACAAATGTCATTTATTGCAGAAACTGATACAGCCCCCCCAGTAGTTATTTTTTAATTTTGGCAGATCGATGGGCCATGACGAATGAAATTGTCAAAGTTATGAGTTGTTGATGAATCAGAAATCTACTTATAGGATGCAAACTGAGGTGCGAGGTCAAAATCTAGCTACAGCACTAGTGCGCAGTGGATTCCAGGGATGCGGATGGGGACGAGGAGGAATGGGACCTGGATGAGGGAGTGGGAATTAATTTGCTACAATTGTGGAGGACTTGGGCACTATGCGTGTGATTGCACGAACCCAACCACAACATGTTGCCTATACTGTTACCAATTTTATCATGAAGTGGTAGATTGCCCCACACTAATTGCACAGATGCGCGAAAATGGGGTGCTTCAGTCTACTCCCACGTAGAACATCCAAATGATGAAGGTTGAACCACACGAAGAGGAACCTAACGCGAACAATGGTGCTTAGAAGTGGTGCCACTACAGGAGAAGATAAGGGGAAGCAACCTAAGGAGGATACATGGGTTTGCAAGGCCTCTACAAAACAACCTGAGTTTGATTTGGAACGCGTGAAGGAAACATATATGGAGTCTAATAAGAGCATTGCGGAGGCTTCTACTTCAGGTAGCAAGGATCAAGCTGAGCCAGAAATGGATCCTTCTATGCTAACTACCTTTTTAGAGACATGCTACTATGGGACAATAAAGTAGTTAAGGGATTGCAAGAGTTAATAACTAGGTGCGCAACATTGGGTGAACTGCGCATGGTCCAGAAACTAGGCAAGCATGCTTTGCGTACTGGGCAGGAAATGCGGTTGACTGCCCCAATTGGTGACTATGAAATGGATTAGGTCATTCTAGATTTAGGTTCAGATGCGAATGTGCTACCTAAATAGACCTGGGAGTGCATGGGCAGGCCCACACTACAATGGTCTTCTATTCAATTACGGATGGAAAACCAACAGAAGATCTTGCCTATGGGGAGACTGCAAGGAGTCACAATAGACATTGAAAGTGTGAGCACACAAATGGATTTTGAGGTAATAGAAATTGTGGATGACATTAACCCATATCCTACATTGTTAGGGATAGACTGGGCCATGAATATGAATGGAGTCATCAACCTAAAGCGACGAAAAATGATATTCAAGAAAAAGTCTCTCCACGTAGTGGTTCCGCTGGACCCAGCCAAAGGAGCGCACTACACTGAGCTTGTACATGATGATGACAGTGACGATGAACTGGACCGTATCTACCAGATCACAGTGCAAGATCAAGATTAGGTGAATCCAACAACGGACGGGAGAATATCATGGGAATGTGACAGTTCCTACACATCGGACTCAGGTGAAGAGATTGAGTGATGGCAGAACCGATTGCATGAGGTAACAACGCTAAATTTTAATATGATGGTTAGATCACTACGTTGTGTAATGATAGAAGAAAGGGAGTTGCCAACAGATGGGGGTGCAATGAAAGCAGAGGAACCTGTCAATCACTACGAAGTGGCAAGCCTGGAAAAAAAGCAGCAGGGTGTGAAAACGGGGGTGTTGTGCACCACAACTGCACAAGGGTAGAATACATGACAAAAGATTAGGGGAAAGTGGCGTGACTGTAGAAGGTAGGCGCGCGTATGGTTTGGAGTACAAATTAGGGTGAGCATCCATCGGCAGCATAGGGTGTAGGTGTATGTGGTGAAAACGCCTAACCGACTAAGAATCCAAAATTCGAATTCAGCATAGAGATGCACTCCACCAACTGTTCACAACAAAGCTAGAAGGAAAACAAGGGGGAGAGCGCATAGTGTCTGCCTAAGACAACCCACCAGGAATCCACAGATACGAAGGGTTCGAAGGGCCTATGAGACCATCAACAGAAGGAGGGGGGTGAATGTGCTCTTATCAATGATAAGAAATCGATGAAGAATGGGTGCAGCTAAGAAGGAAAAGCGCAAGGTTAGAGGAAGTAATCAGCAAAACAAAAACTAGTGTCGCACAAACGGGCCACGCAAATCTGAAAATAAGGAAACCAGGCCTGGCCAGGTCTACCTCGGTACTAGAACGAGCTGCAACCCTACTATCATGGATACGACCACACCAACAGAGGAATGTACCATATAAAGCAGTACACAAGGGGATAATGGATACGAAGGCACTCAAAAGGTGCTCGCAGCCCGGGCTAGCAAGGAAGCTGAAATATCGCACCTAGGGTGTGACCACCTGACTAGCTATGGAAAGCACAGTGTCAGTGCCCCAAGCAATTAAAAGAAGGCGAGGGACTATAAAAAAGTTTGCGAGAGGCCTATGCGGAAAGAAGGGTCCGTGCAGGGCCAGTTGGTCAGCAAGATTGCAGCTACGCCGAAGGGGCTACACTGCCACATGGGAAGGTTGGGAAGTGACCATTAACATCATTATTCATGACAAGGAGTTCGAGTTACAACATAAAGGAGCGGGCGGTGGGCCATTAAGGTAGGAGTTTTGAGATATATACGAAAAGATCTACCACCAAGAATACATTAATGAGTTGGAAGTGGAGGGAAGGGTTACATTCAAACTCATGCATTTCTACAGAAAACCTTGGACAAGACTGGGATATTTGAGATTTGAGCTGGTACAAAACAACAAACGCCCAGCTATCAGGCCTCCCATGAGTACAATGGCTAGAACCTAAGCACAGTTCATGGAAGAACTGTATCCGACCCACGAGGAGCTGAAAGAAGTGGCTGCAACCCTCAAGGTTCCAAAGTCCCCATGCACATCGCGACCCTGTAAAGGCAAGAAAAATATGGGGCCAGTCCAGGTATCACCGAGATTCAATAAATTGTCAGTGGCAGAAAAGGGAAAATAAATCACCACTAAAATCGACAAGGATGAGGAAGATTTGCAGGCCCTGATCGCTCAAATTGAAGCACAAGATGAGGAAGCAGAGGATGCTATCCAAATACCTTTGCTACCAGCATATATCTCTCCATGGAATGGGATAGCTAAGATACCGAAGGACCTGGACGTCGTGAAGAGTACGCTCTAGCCCTGCTTCTCCTGGATGAGATAAGGTTTGATAGTCTACCACTGGGCTGAGTACTGAGTATCAAGATCGAAGATTGGGATCTTTCAAATAGCAAGAAGTTCCCTCAATTGGCCGAAAATAAATAACTACAGTGGAAGTGGTTATGGGGTGTGGAAAAGGCAGGATTACTCAATCTGAGGTGGATACCCCACTATCATCGTGCAGCCATCACCATTTTTGTTATCCGAAAGTTACTATGTCTAGTACATGATGGGTATCTTTGGTTGGAAGAATCAATTCCCATCACGGCCAATTTGGTACATCGAATTACCCATCTGCCTACTACAAGGAATAACCCCGCACACATAGCCAGCACAAGTAGCGATGTGGGTCTCTCCAAAGCAATGAAGGCTAAATATAAGCTGGAAAAGCGGAAGCCTGGGTATGCCATAGGGAGAATAAAATACCGAGGGGTGCAAGTCGCCACCTAGCTTCTGGCCAGTAAACTCATAAGGAAATGTTGTGTAGATGAGGTGCGAGCCCCTGTCATTGCGCTTGTGGAGCAGTGTGTAGAAGGGGTTTAGTTCAACTGGCGTAGTTTCTATGCGACGAATTTTTGACAAATTGTAAGGAAGCACAAGAGATGGTAAGACTTTCCATTATGCATGGTTTCTATTATCAATCCTTCTGGTTACAGGAGAACTGCCACAAGGTAGACAATTTCCCAACATTGAGAAGAACCTACTTGAAGTAGTGCAATATAACTCACTCTAGGCTACAAGGGATGCCACGAGGATTCATGAGATCAAGGTATTTTGGATATTCATGGAGGTGAGTATCTGAACATGGATCACTCACAGACTACAGTTATCCCCGACAATATACAACAATTTGCAAAGCATGACTGAGTTCAAAGTGGACATGCATAACCTATATATCCGGGCATGGAAGGATCCAAAAAAAACATGGGTAAAGCTTCCATTCATTATAATGGACGATGCAATATACAAGGTAATGGAAGCATGGCCTCTGGAGTGGTGTGCCCTAGATGTGACCACATTAGAAAGGATGGTATCATAGTAGTGAAAGGAGGAAATCCAGCTGTGACTCACTAAAATGGAAAAAAGGACACGTCAGGGACGAAAGGTAGCTTCACGGCAGAAGGCGACCAAGGAAGAAATCACCGAAGAGATCAGGGAAGATCAAGAAATTTCCTTGGAGTAGGACATGCAGAGGGAACCAGAGACATAAGAACACACTAACCTTACCACAAAACCATGCCAAGCCAAGAAGCTGAGCTTCAAGGAGTCACCACATACACGCAAAAAGAAAAAAACAACAAAGACTTTGGAGAAAGAGTTTCTTGACAGCAGTGAACCGGCACGTACTGTCACTACAGGTGCATTGAAGGAGCTAATGACAAAGTAGACAACTATGTTGGGGGAGATCAAAGTGCAGCTACAGGCATTACAGGTGCGACCCACGGGAGGGATGATACCAAACCTAGTAGATGACATAGCCACAGTCGAGCAGATGGTGCACACCCACCCAAATAACACCCTATTGTTTCCAGCAGGCACTGTCCTAACAAAAGCTGAAGGTGACATGCGTAGTTGGGGGTTGAACCTCACCGCCCTTCCTAGAGAAATCCTATATCAGCTACAAGATGGGGTAACCGTTGAGCTCCGTGCTAGGGAAGGTCGCGCCCTCCAAATCTTAATGGAGCATAAGGAAAATCTAGAGGAGGTCAGTCTACAATGCGATTCCTTGGTCACACATAACTAGGAATTGGAACAGCCAGTGGCAGAGGCCTACAACAAGGTACTAGAGTTGGTTGTGCCAGCGGAACTCTAAATAGCTGACAAGATTCATCACATGGCCGCAGGATTCCGTACGGCCAAAGAGGAGGCTGCAAAAGCTCAGTGGGAATTAAATTTACAAATTGCAGAGCTAAGACTAAAGGCGCAGCCACCCACAGCCCCAGAAGTTTGAGAGCAACACCATGGTGAAATTCAAGCAGGATTAGAAGTGATAAAGAGTGTTGTCCAATATTGCTCGGGATTTTTGGATCAGTCCCTCCTTACGCTCACATCCCTCTAGGAAGATCCAACGCTACAACAGGTAGAGACAAAAGCATGGGAGTTACAACAGGCTTATGACAAAGTCTGGGGGACTGCGCAGATGGTCACCATCATGCAACAGTTGGCCAAAATGAGGGAGGCCCAGGTTCTCAAGGCACAAGTTGACGCCACTCGAAAAAAGGATGTAGTGCTTAAAGAACACATTCAACCTTGGCTTGATGAGGAATTCGCGATCTCCACCACCATCAAGGTAAAGTTAGCACACATGCAGGCAGTCTATGAACCTGGACAAGCAACTGAAATGGACATGGATGCATTGGTGGCTCGCATACAATGTATATAGAAGACAGCAGAAGACTTTGTTGTGAGTGTAAGCGAAGCACAGAAGTTGATGAATGACCTTCGCGTGAATATTGTCGCACCAGCCAAGTGACTTGGGACGAGTCACGATGATTGTGTTGGGGGCCTATTTGGTAGCGAAGGCCCCACGTAATGGTCTTGGGGCCCAAAGCCCAAAATTTTAGGTAATAGTATGGTAAAGGTTCCGCGAGGTGTGTGGAGTGTGAATTTTAATGAGTCAAGTCAAAGGGTTGTCCACTCGAAAATAGTGTAAGAAAATAGAAAGTGAGTCAGTCTGCCCATGGTTCGTGGACCATGGGAATGTATAAATAGAGCAAGGCTCTAAGGTTAGAGGCAAGTTTTTTTGGTGTTGATCTTTAACGTTATGAGTTTATGAAGGCAATATTCTCTCTACATCTTTAAGTCCGAGTCAAGGATGTTAGTAAATAGATAGTGGCTCTGCAGCTATGTGCGTAGAGGTTGGGTAGAGTCCGCAGCTGTGTGTGCGAACCCCTGTAGCTAAGTGCACAGGGTAGATCTATTTGTACTGAATGGAAGATATTAATAAATATAAGTGGTTTCTGGAATATCGCAGATCTATTGCATTTTGGTTTATGCATCTGTTATATGAGTTGATGTCTTTAAGAATTATGATGGTGCACACTGGGTATCTTTGTTTAATGTTTGCTTAAAGACCTTGTGAATTAATTCTGATCTATAATAAATCCATATAAATAATAAGATTCGAGAAGTAACTAGCGCGGATCTACGCGAAGGATAGGTAATTGTGCAGATTAGTGCAGGTGCACAGAACAGTTCGCGATCCTTCTAGGGCACATCGAGACATCCCTAGGGTGCGGAAACCTAGTTCCAGCACCCTCCCATACTACCTCGGGTGAGACCTCAGTCTGCGCTCCATGGATTGTTTCCAAAAAAGGGGCAGTAGTGTGGGATTTGTTCAGCTAAAACACTTCTAAACTTGGATCAGGCCCCAACAAGCCAACACATCATCAGCTGGTAACTTCTATAGGTGCACTCATCATGGCCTACTGACCTGCAGAAATTGCAGAACAATTGTTGGGACATATGCATATACATTTGTAATAGGTGACAGTTATATGTGGTGTGTTTTCCTCCTATCTGAAAAATCATGCACCATAATGTAGGTGTCGTGCTCGATCCTTCTTGTGCCTCTGGTCTTAATGGCATCGGCCCTCCTCTCGCCAATTAGTTCACAAAGACTAGACAATGGTCCTTGTCATACCCCTGGCCTTTGCATTTTATGCAACATACCTCCTCACGCACTTCTAGGCGAGTTATCCTATCCTATTTCAAAATATGCATTTCTAGACACTTTTGTAGTTGCGCGTGGATTTGTTGGACTCCCAGGCTAGAATCTTGTATTGGGGTCTCGTGTAGTCTCATTGCAATCTCCAACGCTTCGGCCTAGGTGGATAACTTCTGCTACAACAGCGCTGTCCTCAAATGCAGCGTTAGTGACGCAACAAACCATGCGCGGTGTTGTCCATCCATCAAGGTCATGTTGGCTTCGTGAATCATACTCTTCAGTCTCTGATCCAGATCCCATGGGGTCTCACCTGGAAGCATCGCGATTTCCTTAAACCTAATAATCGATTGTGTCTCCAGCTTTGGCCTGCTAAATTCTCTGTTCAGCGTAGCCTGGATATCTGCAATCCCTGTGTTTGGATGGTCATTAGAATGCTTAATCTACCATGTTAGTGCTAAATCCTGCAATGTGCTTACCAGCGTTGCCTTCTTAATAATGTCATCCACGACTCCTTGTTCTTCCCATACAGCTTTTATCACGAACCAAAATTGGTTTGGGTCTTCGTTCCCTACTCCTCTAAATACCAACAATTTTATCGCGCTCACCATATTGAACTGTGGTGGTGGCAGAGGTGGTGTGGGTAGAGATGGAGGTGAAGATGGTGAGACTAGTGGTGGTGTATGTGGAGGTGGTATGTGTGGAATTCGCTGCCTTATCAGACTAATCGTGCTTCTCGAAGAAACTTTCGCGAGCTCTTCCTCACTTTCCCACTGAGGTGAAATAAAGGGGCTATTTTCTATCTCTGCACTACCTTCATTTCTATAGATCCTCCCACTTCGCATAACCCCAAACATCAATTTATTCACATAACCCTATTTTCACACAATAGAATTTTAATCCAAGTGTTCAATGATTTAATGTACTTACCTTGCGGTCCTTTGAGGAAGCGTCGTTCCACCTCCCTGTAGCTCACTATCATGTCTACTACGAACTCGTTGATAAACCCTCCTATAATTTGATCGAGCCAATGGTCTATAGCACGCGCGATCTTATCTTCTAATTCTTCTAGTCTGCGCACCAATTCTGGAGTCCACCCAATCAGTTTGTCGAGCCTACACCTTCCCTGACTATCTGCTAGCTTCACAATCCACTCATATAACTCAAAGGGGAAGGATGCAAAGAAAATTTCATGGATTTCCGTATATAAGTAGTGCTCTAACCACTATTCCTTTGATACTTGCGGATTCCTATTTTCCTGTACTGCAAAATCATGAATCTTCCTGTCCAACCAACTTTCAATTTCTTTCTTCATCGAATTCTAGTGACATGACAACAGACATCCCTTATGCAGATCCCAGTCCCGACAACGGAACCATTTGTTGGCTTGTTGGGGCCTGACCCAGGTTCAAAGGTGATTTAGCCAAACAAATCCCACTACTATTGTCCCTTTCAGCAACAGTCCATGCAGCATGGACTGAGGTCTCACCTGAAGTATTAAGGGAGGGTGCTAGAACTAGGTTTCCACACCCTGGAGATGTCTGATGGTTTCCAGTGGTCCGTTGTTCAACCCTGCATGCACGTCACTAGGTGCACTTACCTGTACCTCGTAGCCTATGATGTTGCCTTCGTGCAGTCCTAATCAGAGGCCAAACAATGTTATTACCCAAGTCCTTACTAGTAATCCTATCTGAGTTGATTAACTTAGCTTATTTGTATGCTTTGAGTTATACTTAACAATATTCACAATTCATACAAGTGTGCATAGTAAATAAACAATATAATTGCAATTGATATCCAACAGATAATAACCCAAGATAGATACACGTAATTTAGATAAAACTTCTCTTTATTATTCTCTTCCTTTGGTTACAGACTCGACTTTTCCCTACGCACTCAACTGCAGGGGTTCACGCACTCAGTTGTGGACTCTACTAGGCGTCTACACACTCATCTGCGGACTCTACTAGGCCTCTGCGCACTCAACTGTAGAGCCTTTTCCTACTACTACGACCCATGACACACTTTGACTCTTCTTTTATGCTTGGCTATCTCATTCTATCCATTAGATTCTATTCTCATCCTATCTGATTTACAACTTAGACCCTCACTCTATTTATACAATCCCATGGTCCGCGGACCATGGGTAGGCTGACATTACATTCAAACTTAGGGCGGATAGCTCTATGAATCTAACATACATCTCACACCAGTAATTTGCAGAGCTTTACAATAATATTAGTCAAAACTTGGGATTTAAGCCCCAAAACATGTTGTTGGGGGATTCCATGCCAACATGTGTCTTCCTCTTCAATCTCGAGCGAAGGCGACCTCGCACCTTTGTGAGAGCCACGCTCTATTCCACTTGTATGCTTACCTACCTATTCTGCCTAGGCCTTATTAGTGGCCTCCTTTTTCCTCTTCTCAACCAGATGTGCCATCTTCAGCTTGGACTCCTCCTTCTTTTGTACGATGGACTTGCTTCCACCGACTGCCAAGTCCATGATAATGTGCCACTCTACTGACCATTGATCAAGCATCGCATCAATGGTTTCATCCATGGCTAGATACGATAATTTTTACCACTTTTGTGCAGGGTCCTTCCACGCCCTGATGGAGACTCGATGGAAATTGGTTTTGAACTCGGCGTAGCCCTGTAGGTTGGCGTACACTGTGGGAAACAATTGTGGCTTGTGATTGATGGCCATCCTGATATTCATCTCCATCAAGATCCAGAAGATCTTGCTACCCTGAACTCACTACGTGTCCTTGGTTGCCCATAGTGAAGCATACTTTTCTTCTTCAGTGAGGTCTGGCATGACCAAAGGGAACTAGCTATACCTCTGGTAGCTCCCATGCCACCAGCACAATTGATAGCAAGAGCCACGCTGATCCAGGTGGATACTGGTGGCCACCTACCAAGTCCACTTGGACCTCCACCATTGTTTCTTTCAACTTTTCAGTTTCCTTAATTGTAGCACAGTTTACTATTATTAGCATTTTTTTAGGTCTTGAACTTCCAAAGCCGTTTTGAGGCCCTAAATGACCTTTTTTGGGAAAACTGAGAGCAACATGGGTCTATGGAACAATGGTTCTCTTCCCAAAGTTTTAGTTCTCAGATATATCTTTCTAATGAGATATTGTGCATGTCAAACGGAGATTATATGCCAAAGTTACGACCCAGAGAAGTTGATGCACCAATTTACCCAAAAGGGGCCCACAGTTTGGCGTTTCACCGACTAGGGTTAGCTTTTTGGATGTTCAAGGTTTCTCATTATTTCTCAACAATAAATAAGCCTTCGAGCCTCATTGTAACAGAGCTCAAAGACATGTAGCCACCACATCTCTTCTTAGAGATAAGCTACCATCACCCTAGCTAGTTTATTTCCATTTCTGTTTGTAAGCATATTTCAGCATTTTACAGTAATGAAATGAAGTATTATTTTTGCTGCATCTCTATATGTATGGCTATATCTATAATTTTTTTCATTCCTGTTTAAATCTGGATCAGTGGTATTAGGGCAATCTGCTCTTTCCTTGTCTTTCTTTCCATGTGTTGAGCTAATTTATGTACCTAAACTAACACAGTTATTTATTATCAATCCGGGTTGTTTATGCTTTGAGGCAAGTTCACTATATGTGAAGATCAGATATAATCAAACCTTGAAAGATAATTTATTCAAAAGCAATACATCCTAAAATCTAATTCAACTTGTTTACAATAGAGGAAAAATATTGAGATGGTTCTTGACTCAAGAAGTCCACCCTTGCCTCAACTATCACTTAATGAATCAGAGATTAAAATCAAGAACTTAAGATGGATAAATTGCTAATGAAATAAGCTCTTAACTTAAGAGACACATAAAGTATTTCATCATAATTTATTCATCTCAATACTGAAAATCACAATAAAAACTACTTGCATGCAAACCAAAGAAACTAGTTGTAATTCATCATTTTAGCAGAAGAGATGCTCAACTTGAACACTTGTGTTTCTTCAACTCAATAAAGTGATGAATAATATAATAACTAAAGCAATCAATCACCATTCATGAACCATAAAGAAATCTGAAATAAATCTTTGAAAAACCAGTTCTACACTCAGCAGATTACAAGAAATAAAACTAGTTAACAAGGAAGTGTACTTAGCTTGGAATGGGGGCCCTCCACCCTTGTCTTGCACACTTGAGAAGTGATATCAGAAGCTCAAATCAATTAAACATCCATAGCATTGAGCAGAAAAATAATAATAGCACAAGTCTTCAAATTAATTCCTCAATCCAAAAGTATCACAGCATAAAAGTATAATAAGTCAATACATGAGCCATCAAAGTTGTGGCTCTTAAATAAGGAGTTTCATGAAACAAACTGATCTACATTCACTCTAACAAACCCATCTACTCTAATCCATCTATCCA
>APFE031098957.1:294408-336837 GCA_000404065.3 Pinus taeda
TGGAGGAACTCAACGCAATGGGGACCATTGCTTCCTAAGGGGGGAGGAATGATCCAGGTGGATGTTGGTGGCCACCCACCTATCCCATTTGGACCCCCACAATTTTCACTTTCAGCATTTTCAGTTCCTTAATTGTAGCACAACTTACTATTTTTAGCAGTTTTTCGGGTCCTGAACTTCCGGAGCCGTTTTGAGGCCCTAAACGACGTTTTTTGGGATCCCAGGGGCAACACAGGTCCATGGAACATGGACCAGTGTTGTCGTTCCAACAATGATAGTGCTCGAATAGATCTTTCTAATGAGCTATTGTACGCGTCAAACGGAGATCATATGCTAAAGTTACGACCCCGGGAAGTTGATGTACCAACTTACCCCCAAACGGGGCCCACAGTTTGGCGTTTCATCTCCTAGGGTTAGGTTTTGGAATGTTAAGGTTTTTTCATTGTTTCTCAACAATAAATAGGCCTTCGAGCCTCATTGTAAGTCAGTTCAGAGGCATGTAGCCAACACATCTCTTCTCAGAGATAGCTACCATCGCCCTAGCTAGTTTAATTACATTTCTGATTGTAAGCATATTTCAGTATTTTCCATTAATGAAATGAAGTATTATTTCCGCTGCATATTTGTGTATATGGTTATCTCTGTAATTTGTTGCGTTCCTGTTTAAATCCGGATCACATCTTCACCTACCCCGCAAGGGTTCCTCTACACTATCAGGTCAAGCAATCCATCGATCTAACCCCAGGTGCACCGCTACCCAATGGACCAATCTATCCGTGCACTATTGTTGGCTTAGTGGGGCTTGACCCAGGTTCAGAAGTGATTTAGCCAAGAAAATCCCAGTACTGTTGGCCCTTTCGGAAACAGTCCACAGAGTGAAGACTGAGGTCTCACCTGAAGTAGTATGGGAGGGTGTTGGAACTAGGTTTCCACACCCTAGGGATGTCTTGAGGAAGTTTCTGGAGGTTCGTGGTCCAAACCTGCATGCTTGCGCTACCTCACGCAGTTTTTTAGCCTTTGCGACCTATGCTACTACCTCCATGCACTTTTGTAAAGGCACGATGAGAGTACTACCCTAATCTCTATTCTTACTGCACTATTATATTAGTGCTTAACTTTAACTTGTGGGGGCTCAATATTATTATTACTTCATTCAACATTCAGGTAAGTGTGCGTAATCCTAAACAGTATAAATACATAAAGATAAATAGAAACATAGATGCACAATATTCTGAATCAAACTTATCTTTATTAGTATTCCTTTTCAAGTACAATCCACTTACAAACCCGACTTTGCCCTGCGCACTCAGCTGCAGGGGTCCGCGGACTCAGCTGCGGACTCTACTAGGCCTCTGCACACTCAGCTGCAGAGCCTCTTCCTACTACTATACCTAGTACACTTCGACTTTCCCTCTATGATCTAACCATGAATTCACATCTATCTATCACTTTCTTCCACTGGCCATTTTTACACTTAGAGCCTCGCTCTATTTATATAATCCCACAGTCCACAAACCATGGGTAGGCTGACACAACTTTACAATATTTTACAATTCTTAGGGCAGACAACCCTATGACTCATCTTAGGCTTTCGTACTCTGCGCCCATACCTCGCGGGGTCTTACAATACAATTGATCTAAGGTCAGGCTTTAAGCCCCAAAACTTGCTGCGGGGGATCCCATGCCCAACAGTCCCCTAACACAATCATTGTGACTCGCCTTGAGTCACTCTGCTGGTACATTGATCTTTATGTGGAGTCCATCGAGCAAGTCTCACGTAGCTTAGGTGTCCATGGCACAGTGTTCCGTTCTCTGTTGTACTTGTTGCATGCGTATCTTTGAACCTTCATGAGAAAGGTTGCATTCTTGTCTAACCACATAGAGTTCCTGCATTTGTGCCAGCTTTCCTTCAATGGTAGCTGTAATTTTGAAAGCTTCCTCGATCCATGGTCCTTCGATGCCCTTGCCTATTGGAGTTTGGTGAGTCATTGAGTAAGGACAACCATCTGCACGGCCCCTAGACACTGTCGTACTCTTGCTGCAACTCGCTCGCCTCTGTCTCTAGGCGCTCTAGGTTTGGATCTTCTTGCAAGTATGTAAGCGTAGTTAGTGCTTGATCCAACATCCCGGTGCAGTCCTGTATCGCTTGGCCTATTTGATCCAACCTTGTTTGGATAGCATGGGCGCGCTGCTCTCTAACCTCTGGGGGCATGGAAGGTTGCACCTTCAACCCTAGCTTAACGATCTACGGTTTCAGTTCCAACTAAAGCTTCGTTATTTCCTCCCTAGCCTCGTGGACTCTGGCCACCAATCTATGGACCTGCTTTGCTACTAGTAACTCTACTGACACGACCAACTCTGGGTCGCTCCTACACGCATCCTCTACTGCCTGCTCCAATCTATGAGCCTGCACAACCAACTCATCACGCTGGAGGTTGAGCTAATCCATGTTGATTTTCTACTCATTCAAAACCTAGATCGCGCAGCCTTCCTTGGCGAGGAGCTCTGCGATGACCCCATCTTGTAACTGGTACAGGGTTTCACATAGCAGGACTGCCAAGTTTAAGCCGATGCCTTTCATGTTGCTCATTGTAGCCCAGTCAACCTCACTTGCTGCTGTGAGGGAACCTTTGAGCAACACAAGAGGGTTGTCCCTATGGGTGCGCAATGTCTATTCAGCTTCTCTGGTTCCTACTATGATGTATGGAGCCATTGTACCTATTTGGGGGGTCGTACTTGTAAGCCTTGTAGCTGCACGCTGAGCGCCCCCAACACAATGTTCTTCTGCATCCTCATTTCCTGGAGCGCATCCTTTGTGACCTCACGAACCATTTTACCGATGTCAAATAGATCACCTTCTGTGAGCGTGATTTGGTCGACATACGTCTTTGTCACCTTTACCTTCTTCCTAGGAGCTGTTTTCTCAGGGATGCGTGGCCGCTTGAGTTGGGTCGATGTTGAACTGGGGTCTACGTGCTCTTTTGTCCTGTCCACTTCCCCAGTCTGCTGCCCCATGGACATCTCTTGGCCCTCCTCAAGCTCTTTTGTTAGCGTTGTTGTGGTTTTTGTCATCTGCACCGCTGCTACTGCATCGGCCGTCTTCTGCAGTGTGGCTACTTCTTGTTCCTGACGCTTCTTTTCAGCGAGCAGTGTGATGCGCAGTTTGGTGTCCTTCTTTCTTTGTTGGGTTGTGGCCTTCTCCATTTTTTCCAAGTTCGGGGCATGCCACTCCAGAGCCCATGACTCCATTACCACGAAGATCACATCATCTGTTGCGATGAATGGAAGCTTCACCCATTTTTCATTGGATCCTTGCATGCCCGGATATATAGGTTATGCATATTTGCCTTGAACTCTATTGAGTTGTGCAGGCTATTATAAACCATGGGAGACAAGTGTGGCCTCCGATGGATACACATTGAGATGCTTGCCTCAATGAACACCCATAACACCTCTGTCTCACGAATCATATTCATGTCCTTTGTAGCCCAGAGCATGGTGTACCTCACTGCTTCAAGCAGATCATCCACAATACTTTGAAATTGGCTGTCCTCCAACAGTTCCCCTACAACCAAAAAAATGGATAAGGGTAACCACGTGCAGTGTAAGGTCTTACCCTACTCCTGGGCCTCTTTACAATTTGTCAGAAACTTCTCGCAGAGGAACTGTGCTCAATTGAACTGAACCCCCTCCACGCACTGCTCTACCAATGCAATCACACACGTTTGATACTCTGTCGGCGTGGCATTTCCTCATCAGCTTGTTGGCCAGTAGCTAGGTGGCTACACACACCCCTTTTTCCTTAATGCTTGCTATTGCATACGCCCACTTTCTCTTCTCTAGTTTATACTTGGCCTTCATGGCTTCTGCGAGGGCCAAGTCATTGCTTTTTCCTGCTATGTCCGCAGGGTCGTGTCCTTTGAAGGGCAGTTGAGAAATTCTATGAATTAGGTCGGTCATGATGGGAATAGGCTCTTCCAACCAGAGATACCCATCATACACCAGGCACAACAATTTCCTGATGATGAAAATGGTGATGGGCGCGCAGTGGTAGTGGGGTATCCATCACAGATGGAGTAACCCAGCCTTCTCCACGTCGCGCTACCATTTCTGATTCATTAAACTTTCCGTGGCTAGGTGTGGGAACTTCTCATTGTCTGCAAGGTCCTAATCCTCAAAATTCATGGTAGGTATTCGTCCCAAAGGTGGACCATCAAATATTATATCGTCAGGGAGGAGCGGGGTCTAGAATGCACTCTTCATGACCTCTAGGTCTTTCGGTATCTTGGCCTTCCCTTTCCATGGAGGGACATACATATGTAACTTTGTTATGGAAGGCATTGGTGAGACATCCTCTGCCACATCATCTTGCACCTCAATTTGAGCGATTAGAGCTTGCAAGTCTTCCTTCTCTTCATTTGATTCAACGATGATGGCTTGTCCCTTTTCTGTCATTGACAATTTGCCAAACCGTGGGTTTCTTGGGGATACATGGATTGGGCCCATAGTTTGCTAATCTTTCTTTAGCCACAACGTTCGTGGTGATTTTGGGACTTCTTTTGCAACTGTTGCCTCTCCAGGATCCTCATGGGCCATATGGAGCTCCGTGGTATCTTCGGCGAATCGTACTCTTGTTCTGGTAGTAGTCATCGTGTCTATAGTCAAGAGTGGTAAGAGTATGCAGTGCTCACTACTCTGTAACTGCTCAATTCTCGCACAACCAAGTGTTGCCTCATGGCTAGCCCTGGGGATTTTATAGCATCTTTTGCATTTGAATTCGACAATTCCCCCCACTTCTAATTCATTAATGCCTTCTTGGTGGCAGACCATCCCAAATCTAGCTCTTAATTCGTGTCTTAATTTCCCACCACCCGCTCCTCTTTGCCCTAAATTGGACATATTGTCATGAACAGTGACACCAACGGTCACCTCAGAGCCTACCCACATGACAGTGCAACCCTCTATGCGCGAGCATGACCCCTGTGACATACTGATCCTACGCGCAACCCCCTTATTGTGCAGCTCCCATACAGACTCTTTTATAGTCTCGCGCTCTCTTTCAACTACTTGGAGCGTTGAGACTGTGCTCCCTACGTATAGTCAAGTGGTCGCACCACCTGCGCAAGGCTTCACTTCACCTTCCAACATATCCCACAAGCACTCCTCAATTATCCTCACAACAGTGAGCGTCGCGTGTTCTCCTTTATGCGGTGCGCTCCCCTGGTTACTTTGTCTGGTAAGGTGCGGTCGCAGCCATGGTAGCAGAGTCACAAATGCTCGAGGACAATCTTCTAATACAAGACTCTAGTTGTCCATAACTTGTCTGGTCACATTGAGTCCATTGATGTGACATGCTTGTGTGATTTTGTGTTCCAGGTTTTTGATCTCCGCATCCATTAAAATGCTTTTCTTCCTTAGTCGTACCCGATATTTTGTGAGTTCATGAAGCTTAAGGGAATGGCTTCTTGTAACTACATAATTCCTTCATCCGGGTCCTCACGTGTTGTCCCACCTATGGGAGCTATTGCGTGAGGATGCCTTTCTTCCAAAATTGTGGTCCCAACTTTGTTCTTTAGCTTCAGAATCATCTTTGCACTCAGGTTTTTGCACATGGCCCTATAGGCCCATTGAACTATTGGTACGCGCAGGTCCCAATAAATTCATCTCACTTGGTGAACTTTGTTCAAGATTCCACATACCTTCTTTAATGCTTCTACATGGAACATTTGTGGTACGTGTTGCCTTCCCCGTTGTTTCATCTTGTTCTGATTTTTGATCCTTAGTTTGGGGTGCACTTGTGTGGACTACACAGCACACGTCTATACCCATCGACACAGGTGGGCGCGCAAGCTGCTCCGTCCTGGATTCCCAACTCTCGTTCAAATATGGGGCCTTCCAATTGGTAGGCACATCATCCTTCTACATCAGTACCATTCCTCAAAGTTTTCTTGATGTGTGCCCCACCATCGTGCGGGTGTTGTGCGCAGTTCCCATTTCTACGCATCAAACCGTTGTTGTTCTGGTACTGCACTCTCAAATTTTCTCAAGAATTCTTCCACCACTATCAATCCATCATATGTTGGAAGCTCTCATGCCTTTGTTGTCATGCAACGTAGTGATCTAATCATCATGTTGCAATTCAGCGTTGTCACTTCGTGCAACCGATTCTGCCAGCGCTCTACTTCTTTGTCTGAATCCAAAGAGCAGGAGCTTTTGCGCTCCCACGAGATCCTCCCATATATAGTTGGATTCACCCAATCCTAGTCTCATGCAGTTATTTTGTAAATACAATCAAGATCATCGTCACGCATTGGACCAGTGTAGCATGCTCCTTCGGCTAGGTCCAATGGGATTACTACAAGTAGTGACTTTTTCTCAAAGATCATTTTGCGCTTCTTCAGATTGATGACTCCATTCACATCGATGGCCCAATCTATTCCTAACAATGCGGGATAGGGATTGCTATCATTGACAATCTATATCACTTCAAAATCCGTCTATGTGCTCGTGCCTTTAATATCAACTATTACTCCTTGCAACCTTCCCATGGGAAAAATATTCCGTTGGTTCACCATTTGTAATTGAATAGGGGACCATTGTAATGCGGGCCTACCCATATGTTCCCATGCTTGCTTCAGTAATACATTTGTGTCTAAACCTAGATTTAGGATTACTTGATCCATTTCATATTCCCCAATCTGTGCAATCAACCTCATTTCTCTTCCAGTGTGCAATGCACGCTTCCCCAATTTCCGGACGACGCGCGGTTCCCCTGACCCCACTCACATGGTGATCATTTCCTGTAGTCATTTAATCGCCTTGTTGTCGTGCAGTAGTTTCATGCATGTCTCCAGAAAGGTAGTAAGCATTGAAGGATCCATTCCTAGCTCTGGTTAATCCTTACTATCTGAAGTGGAGGCCTTTGCGAAGCTCTTCTTACCTTCCATGAATGTCTTCTTTGCGCATTCTAAGTCAAACTCGGGTTCCTTTGCAGGAGCCTTGTGAACCCACGTACTTTCCTTTAGCTGCTTTCCCTTATCCTCTCCCATGCTCACACCACTTATGAGCATCATATTTACATTCAGGTCCTCTTCACGCAGTTCAGACCTCATCATTTGTATATTCTAAGTTAGGGGATGCTAGAATACCCCTTTTTCACGCATATTTGTGATCAGCATAGGACAATAATTTGTTTCATGATCAAACTGAGCACAATACGTACAGGATATACTCATCGGGTTGGTACAGTCGTAGGCATAGTGCCCTAGTCCTCTGTAATTGTAACAAATTAACTATCTACAGCTCCTTACTAGTCCCATTCCACCTCCTCCTCGACCTCGCCCGTGAAATCCAGTGCGTGCCATCCCCACATCTGGGTCGAGGGCTCCCATTTCAGTTTGCATTCTATAGGTTGGGGTTTCATCCATCATTAGCTCGTAACTGCAGCAAGTGCACTCATCGTGTCCTACCGACTTGCAAAAATTACAAAACAATTGTTGGGGTGTCTGTGTATATTTCTGTAGAAAACGACAATTGTCTGTCATGTGTTTCCCTCCTATCTAACAGATCACACACCATAAAGTGAGTGTCGCGCTCGGGCCTACCTATGCCTCCGGTCTCAATAGCATTGGCCCTCCTCCTACCAAGTAGTTCACAAACACTGGACAGTGATCCTTGTCATGACCTTGGTTGTTGCATTTTATGCACCATACTTCCTCGCACGCCTCTAGTCGTGGTGCCCTATCCTACTTCAATATTTGCATTTCCAAACACAGATTCTATAGTTGCGCATGGACTTGCTGAACTCCCAACCCCGAGTACTGTATCAGGGTCTCATGTAATCTCATTGCCATCTCCAACGCTTTAGCCTGGGTAGAAATTTTCTGCTGTGACAACACCATCCTCAAGTATGGTGTCAGAGATGCTACAAACCATGCACGATGTTGTGAAACTGTTAGCATCATATTGGCCTCACAAATCGTACTTTTCAGCCTTTGGTCCAGATCCTAGGGGGTCTCACCTGGAAGCATTGCGATCTCTTTAAACTCAATGATTGATTCTGTCTTTGATTTTGGCCTAATAAATTCTCTATTTAACGCATTCTGGATCTCTGCTATCCCTACGTTTGGGTGATCATTAGAGTGCTTGATGTACCACGTTAATGTGCGATCCTGCAGCATGCTCACCAATGTAGCCTTCTTAATGTTGTCGTCTATGACACCTTGTGCTTCCCATACTACGCTTACCATGAACTATAATTGGTCCAGAATCTGTTGTCTTATCAAACTGACAGCACTTCTCGGAGAAACTTTCGTGAGCTCGTTCTCGCTCACTTGTGAGGGTGAAATTAAGGGACTGGTTTCTAATTCTTCACTACTTCCACTTCTGTAGATTCTTCCGCTCCATGTAGTCCCAAACATTAATTTATTCACATAACCTACTTTTCACATAAGAGCATCTTAATCCAGGTATTCAAAGATTTAATATACTTACCTTGCAGTCCCTTAAGAAAACGTCGCTTTGCCTCACTATAACTAACAGTCGTGTCTACCATGAACTCAGTGACAAATCCTCCTATTATTTGGTCGAGCCAGTGGTCCACAACTCGTGCTATGTTATCTTCTGAGGCTTCTAGTCTACGCACTAGTTCTGAAGTCCACACTATTGGTTGGTCAATCCTACACCTTCCCTAGCTATCGGCTAACCTCGCGATCCACTCATACAGTTTAGAAGGAAAGGATGCAAAGAAAATCTCGTGGATTTCCGTATACACATAGAAATCCAACAACTTTTTCTTAGATACTTGCAGAGTTCTACTTTCCTGTATCGTGAACTCATGAATCTTCTTTTCCAACCACTCTTCAATTTCCTTCTTTGTTGGGTTTCAATGGAATCACATTAGACATCCCTTATGCAGATCTCGGTCTCAGCAATGGAACCACTTGTTGGCTTAGTGGGGCCTTGTTACCGGGAATAGTGTCCACTCAGAGCTGCTATTCCCACAAAGACTAGTAGCTATCTTAGAAACAAACAAGTTAAAACTACTTTCGCTTTCCTTTATGAAAAATAGATAAGAGCAGAACAAAGGACACCAACACAGAAAGACATCGCCTAATTACCAGCCAATGATGTAAGCTGTTAACAGGTGTGAGAGGGATCACGAATAATGACAATGATCCTCAAGGTACTACAATACAATTCGTGTGTGTGAAAAAAGGACTTGGCGTCGAACACCATGCAAAATCTTCTGGTCAAAGGCCATTGATGTAAAACCTATCGCCGAAAGTGAGAAACTTGCCATTGAGGCATGCAAGCTTCAAAGTACTGAAAAGGGTTGTTCCTAGGTTGAATTCTTGGATAATGAGCTGATGTCAACAAGAAGTGACCCATCGTAGGAGGGCCTTAACGAATCCCACATCTACGACATGGAATGGAGCAAATGATTTGGAGGTGAAAACGATCTGATGATGCAAGGTTCGGGGTGGCGGTCATGAAAGAATGGAGTGTGAATGTATTCCAGCGGATCAGACACTGGTGAATTCTCTAAAAGACTTCTCTTGAACATACCAGCGACACTTGATAATGGATTGGTAGCGTTAACCCCAAAGATGGATGGTGTGATGGACCAATGGTAATATGACCGGTGAACAGAATAACCCAACCCGACTCGGACAGAGTGAAAGTGTCATGTTCAAGAGCGACTTGCTACTAATAAAGTTTTTTCAAGTTTCCTTCCCAATTTTCCCCAGTCATTGCTGACCAGTACCTCTTTATTTTTGTCAGGCTTGAGGAGGATAACATATGCTTGTTCTATAATCCGCCCTTCAGGCGAACCCGTCGCTATGTTTTAACGAGCCTAGCGATAGTGAAACTCATTCTCGTCCATTTGGACAAGTTTGTCGCTATTGGTTTTAACGAGTTTAACAACAATGATAACTCGGTCCTTTTTCATTTTTAGAGAGTCTGAAAAAGAGATGGAAAGGAAACTCCAATGATTCTTTTTCGTCATATAATTCCTTAAGTCCGAGAAAGTGTAAAATAATACAAAAGGGATGAATTTTTGATAGTTTTAACGAGCCGAATAAGACAAGCACTCGATATTTTTGTGTAATAATCCCTCAGGTCCAAAAAGATTAAAATCTAGAGAAGGGATAGCACTTCCGATGACTTTAATGAGACGGAGAGGCTAATCGCTCGGCAATCTTTTCATATTTTACGAGTTAGTTGAAAAGAGCTTAAAGGAGACTTTTTTTTGAGGAACGAGTGATGATTTTGGGTAGCAATTGATTCCAGGTAAGGTTTGGAATTTTCCAATCACGGCAGTGTCACAAGGATGGCTAATAGAATCACTCTTCGCAGATGTTCCTCAAAAGGGTAAACAATCAAATGGAGGTGTATGAGCAGCTAAAACAGAGTGGAGGTGATGATGAGAACATGACCAAGGCTCAAAAGCTAATGATAATGCATTCACCATGGCTATTTACCGGAGATCGATTCATTTTTTAATGAGCTTAAACTCTGGGGGAAACATTTTCTCATTGCTTATGTTTAATTTTTAACGAGCTTGAACTCCGCGAAAAAACTGCTAGTGACAATGGTCATTGATAATTTGATTTACCGTTAGCACTTTGTTCTTTCAAAGGTCATACTACCTGTTCAATTGCTTCATCAAACCGATTAGAAATGAAAACATATGCTTGATAAATGAGTTAAGAACACTAATACTTTACTTGGATTATGTGAATGGTAATTTAAAAGTGACTTTTACCTATCATTTTACCATTTCATTTGAATTTGGTTTGTTGGAGTTCTGGAGGTGATTTTTCCCCTTGATTTTCACTAGCTGATTCCAGGAGATTCTGTGGACGATTCTTGGTGCCGTCTAGACCAAGTAGGAGCTAAACTTGTGCTCTTCTATTACATTCTTTCCTTTTTGAATTCTGAGCGTGTTTTCCTACTTTTCTGAGCCTCTGGGGTTTGAACAATTCACCCTGGCTACATCACACCCTTCCTAAATTGAAAGGTGCGATGCATACTGGCCTTGTCACTGGTCAGTCAGTATGCATCACTCCCAGTACACTATTGGGGTGCGATGGGCACAAGGAGGAAACTTTGTTGCACAACTTTCTCATGGATTTTTTGCCTGTTTTTGCCAAATCAAGATCCTGACTCTTCTCTTGTTTGTTTTTCAGAGATTCATCGGAGAAAAATGGTTGTTACATGGCGAGAACGTGAGCATGAAGAAGAAGACATAGTTGCTTTACATGATCTGGGTATGTTAACTGCATTGTGGAACTATGGCCTACTGAAGTTTTTCCGCATCTCTAGCATGAGGCAACAAATCAACTTGTTGCAATATTTCCTCGATGCCTAGGATCCTACTAACCAGGTGTTCCAGATTAGGGGCAAGTTTGCGAGGTGGAGGATCATAGAATCTTCTAGAAGCTTCCCCTCTGACACTTGCCTCTCTGATTTCTCCTAGGGATGAGTAAGAGATCATCAATCTCCAAGTGGAATCAAGAACTATCAGAGAGAGAACACTAATCAAAATCCCAAAAGCTGACCTTGTTCCTTTAGGTAGTGAAGCAACACTTTTAGGGACTTAGGAGCCCTTAGTTTATGGACATTTATGATTGGGGTTGTAGTGCCCAAAAATGTCTATAACAGGCCTAACCCAGGTTCGGAAGTGATTTAGCTAAGAAAAGCTCGGTACTACTGGCCCTTTCGGCAATAGTCTGCAGAGCATGGACTAAGGTCTCACCCGAAGCACTATGGGAGGGTGTTGGAACTAGGTTTCTACACCCTAGGGATGTCTTGATGAAGTTTTTGGAGGTTTGTGGTCTGAACTTGTGGGCTTCCGCTACCCTGCACAGCTGTCTAGCCTTTGCGACCTGTGCTACTACCTCTACGCACCTCTGTAAGGGCATGAAGAGAGTACTAACCTGATCTCTTTTCTTACTATGCTATTATATTAGTGCTTAACTTTAACTTGTGGGGGCCCAATATTCCTATTACTTCATTCAACATTTAGGTAAGTGCACGTAATCATAAACAATATAAATGCATAAAGATAAACAGAAACATAGATGCACAATATTTCGAATCAAACTTATATTTATTAGTATTCCTTTTCAAGTAAAATCCACTTACAAACCTGACTCCACCCTGTGCACTCAGCTACAGGGGTCTGTGCACTCAGCTGTGATCTCTTCTAGGCCTCTGCACACTCAGCTGCAAAGCCTCTTCCTATTGCTATGACCAAGTACACTTTGACTTTCCCTCTATTCTCTAACCATGCATTTGCATCTATCTATTACTTTCTTCCATTGCCCATTTTTACACTTAGAGCCTCGCTCTATTTATACAATCCCATGGTCCCTGAACCATGGGTAGGCTGACACAACTTTACAATATTTTACAATTCTTAGGGAAAACAACCCTATGACTCATCCTAGGCTTTCGCGCTCCACGCCTGTACTTCACGGGGTCTTACAATACAATTGATCAAAACTCGGGCTTTAAGCCCCAAAACCTACTGCAGGGGATCCCATGGCCAACAACTATTCTAGAGAACGATGAAATCAAGAGGCAGATTCAAGAGTTGCTGCAGAAAAGTCACATCCGTCCAAGTTCATTGCCCTGTGGGAGCCCAATCGTGTTCGTACAAAAGAAGGATTGGATGTGGAGACTCTGTATTGACTATCGGGCACTGAACAAGATCACTATCTGTAATAGGTACCCAATCCCACAGATGATGACCTCCTAGACCAACTAAAGGGGGCAAAATATTTCAACAAGATCTATTTGAAGTTAAGATATCACTAGGTATCAATCGAACCCTCAGATCTATGGAAGACTACCTTCAAATCCAAGGAGAGCCTTTTTGCATGGTTTGTTATGCCTTTCAGATTGACAAATGTTCCTGCAACCTTCATGAGGCTAATGGATGACATCCTAATCTTCAGCCAGAGTTGGGAAGAGCACCTCCACCACATCCAACAGGTTCTCCAAACACTGCGACAACACAAGTTATGTGCCAATTTGGAGAAATGCACTTTTCGCATGACCCAGGTTCAGTATCTAGGATACAGCCAAGATCCAAGTCATTTGGGATTTGCCATGTACAACCACTCTGACAGAACTACGCAGCTTTCTAGGTCTTGCCAACTTCTACTGCAGGTTTGTGTTGGGAGTTTCTCATATCACTTGGCCCTTGAGTCAAGCAACCAAGGGAGGAGCAAAAGAAAAATTCTTTTGGCTTGAATATCAACATAAGGCATTCATAGAGTTCAAACATCAGCTTTGCTCAGCACCAGTGCTCACATTACCAGACTTGAAACAACCATTTGAGGTCAAGACAGATGGCTTTGACTATGCCATTGGGGCAATCCTTACTCAACAAGGACATCCAGTCGCATATCACAATGAGACACTTTCAGAAACAGTCCAGAAGTATCCCACTTATGACAAAGAGATGTATTCCATTATGTAGGCCTGCCGATAATGGAAGCATTACATTTTGGGGAAGGAAACAGTCATCCACATAGACCACTGACCCCTACAGTTCATACAGACCCAAGGGAAATTTCAGAATGATTTCCATCAAAAGTGGCCCACATACCTGAAACAGTTCTATTTGAATATCAAGTATAAGAAGGGCAACACCAATAATGTTGCAGATTACCTCAGTCGACCACCAATCATCGCATTAACCACCATGCTCAACTCTTGTGGACATGAGACTTCTGATTGGCCACTACTCTACAAAAGTGACCCAAAATTCGGCCACATACTAAGCACTCTTGGAGGGTTAGCATGTTCTATATTTTCACCTCCAGGATGTCGTGTTATGCCACCTGGGTCACCTTTGTGTTCCTTCAAGCGAGTGTGCCAAGATGATTTCGGAAGCACACTACAGTCAGGCTGCTGGGCATTTCGAGTTCGAGAAAAGAGTGGCAGTACTGCAAAAGTATTTCTATTGGCCGAACCTTCGACAGGATGTTGGGAAGTACATCAGATCATGTACTTCCAAATCTTCGACATGTTTTCAGAAAGTACATCAGATCATGCACTGCCTACACCATTACCAAACTGACCATCAAGAAGCAAGGCCTCAATACCCCGCTCCCTACCCCTAGTCTACCTTGGGAATCCATATCCATGGATTACATGTTGGGCCTTCCTTCTACTAAGCATGTAAACGACTATGTTTTTGTGGTCGCCAATAAGTTCTCGAAGATGGCCATTATAGTAGCCTGCAAGAAGAATATCACAGCAAAAGCCATTGCTAAACTCTTATTTGAACGAGTTTGGGTACACTTTGGGATCCCACTGTATATCATCTTAGATCAGGACAGTAGGTTCCTCAGTACATTTTGGTCCAGTCTTTGGTCAATGTTGGACACCAAACGCACTAATTCCACAGCCTTCCATCCTCAAACTGATGGCCAGACAGAGGTTGTCAACAAGATGATTGTACACATTCTGTACATGTACAACTCAAAGAATCCACGCACATGGGATGAGAGCCTCCCCTAAGTTCAGCACAACTACAACCAGGCTCTCCACAGCTCGACTTGCCACAGCCATTTCCAGGTGGGCTTGGGATTGCAGCCACTCTATCCCATTGATGTGGCCATGCCATTTGCAACTACTCATGCAAATTCAGCTCATGTCTAGTTCGAAATAGATAATGCAAACAACTTCATTGAGCACATCCAACATATTTTTCAGTAGGTCCACGACATTCTGGAGAAATCAAATGCCAAGTACAAGCAGCGACATGATCAACATCAGGTGCCACACAAGTTTCAAGTGGGTGATGAAGTCTACTTGCATTTGAAAAGGGAACACCTTACCAGAGCCTAACGAAAACTCAGACCACTCTGATATGGTCCTTACACCATTACCAAGGTTGTGGGAGACAATTCCTTTGAGCTCAGCATTCCCCCATTCCTTGGCCTGCACCGAGTGTTCAATGTGGACCACCTTCAGCCATACTTCCCACCATTACTAGACACATCCGACATTGCAGAACAACTCACAACCACAGAGTTAAATCCAAATTGCATGGAACAAGCTGCAACTGATTGGATCATGGACACACAGATCAAGCACACTCGCCACCATAATATCCAACTGTATCGAGTTGTCAAAGCAGGCCAACTCCTTCACCAAGGAAACTGGATCACCAAGGACACAGTTCAGTAGTAGTTTCCTTGGACCCCCACCCTTGTTTCTTTCAGCTTTTCAGTTTCCATAATTGTAGCACAGTTTACTATTCTTAGCAGTTTTTCAGGTCCTAAACTTTCGAAGTTGTTTTGAGGCCCTAAACAATGTTTTTTTGGAAGCCTGGGAGCATCATGGGTCCATGGTTCAATTTTTCTCTTCTCAAATTTGTCGTTCTCGGATAGATCTTTCTAATGAGATATTGTGCACATCAAATGGAGATCATATGCCAAAGTTATGACCCTAGGAAGTTGATGTACCAATTTACCCAAACGGGGCCTAATAGCATAGTCAAAGCCCCAAGCCCTCAATGGATGTTTAGGGTTTTCCATTGTTTCTCAACAATAAATAGGCCTTCAAGCCTCATTATAGTGGAGTTCAAAGGCATGTAGCTACCACATCTCTTCTCAAAGATAAGCTACCATCTCCCTAGCTAGTTTATTTCCATTTCTGTTTGTAATAATATTTTAATATTTTACAGTAATGAAATGAAGAATTATTTCTACTACATCTCTATATGTATGATTATATCTGTAATATGTTGCATTCCTATTTAAATCTGGATCACACGTGTAGTGGAATGTCTTGCTGAGCTCTTGTGCTTCGCGGCAGTTCATCAGGAACTCTCTGCGAAGTTAGTCCGACTAGTTGAATTGGACCCCTTTCGCGCATTGTTGTGCGAGTGCGATGACAAGCACCGACACCTCGTCGGTGCGACACTTTGGCATCACCTTCCCTGCGAGGATCTACATTTCTACCTTCACAGCGGGGTCACAAATGCTGGAGATAATATACCCGCATGGCTTCTTCACCAACTTGAATTTTTCCTTCATTGACTCTGTGAGAGCCTACTCGCCACCCTTGTCACTAAATATCATCGCTCGATTGTCATCTGTATATGATAGGTGTGTTATTTGGTGAATCAACCTATCTGTGATGGGTATTGGCTTCTCCAACAATAGACACCCTTCATGCACCAAGCACAGCAGCTGCTTGATAACCAAAACTTTCACTGAGGTGTGGTTATAGTGCGACACCTAGAGCAGGTTCAGCAATCCTACCTTATCTACTCCCTTGAGCCACCTCCATGGCTCCAATGTTGTCATTCCCATATTTGTAACTATGATGTGGTGCATCAGCTACTTGGTTGCCAGGTGAGGGAAACTCTCATGGTTTGCCAAGTCCCAGTCTTCAAGCTTTAGTATCAGCACTCATGCCAAACGTGGACCGTCGAAAGCAATTTCATCCGGTAGCAGAGGGCTTTGCAGGGGAGTCTTACTCTCATCAATTTCCTTTGGGGCCTTGGACTTAGGCTTGTGCAGAGAGACATAATCAGGCAACCACATAATAAGGTATGCACCCTGGGCTTCAACCTCCTCCACTTCAGCTCCCACATCCTCATCGTCCATTAGGATGTCTTCAATGTCCTCCTCCTCTCATTCTAAGTTTATGGCCTTGCCCTTCTCCTATGCAGTGGATTTTTTTGGGTTTAGCCTTGGTGATGCACACACTGGTATGGCATGCTACTTCCCCTTATTGTCCTTCACGGTGTCCTTGGTTGGGGTTTCCTTCAATCTCAGTGTTCTCAGCGATTTAGGGACATCTGCCAATACTTCGGCTACTTCTGGAGGAGCTACTTCTGCCTCTTTTTCCATTTCTTGTGTCGTCTCTTCTACTACTTGTTCTGTATTTATAATTTCTAGGGGTGTTGATATAACACTCTCTAACAGTGCTCGTGATGTCTCGGGCAAGTTCACAAATGTGGGAGCCTGTTTGAAAGCCCCGAATAATTCTTGGTCCATAGGTGTCTAAGATCTCAACCACTTAATACTCAAAATGCCAAGGGTTTCTTTCTCGATAACCACTTGTAATTTATAGGGAATTTTGAATTTAAATCTGACCGTTCTCCCCAAAATCAGTTCATTAATGTCAGTTGGCAGCAGATCTTCAAGGATTTGAGCCATAACTTTTGTCTTAAATGTCGGCATCCTACTCCATTTGGCCTCACTTCTACCGTCAAATCATGAAGAGTGACTTTAACAGTCACTTTCTAGCCAACCTGCGCGATTTCTCCCTGGGTAGTATAGCTCCCTCCGCACTGTCGCGGACCCTGTGACACTTCCTTGATTCTCCAATCACGCATATCCCCAACCCAAGTAATGTAGTTTAGAGTCCCGCACCTCCTTTCAACTACCTAGAGCACTAAGACTGTGCTACCTCCATTTAGTCACATGGCTAGACCATCGGTGTATGGCTTCAAGAGACTGCCATTTACCTTTCCTGGGAAGGGTTCTCCATCCAATTTGACCAGCTGTACCACTCCTCCATCAGTAATTTCCTTAATTACATAGGGCCCTAACTAGTGAATTTAGAATTTTCCTGGAAATTTACAAACTTACTATCATATAACAAAACCAGGTCATTTACCTTGAATGTGCGCATCTTGATGTGTTGATCATGCCATGTCTTTTCGCACTACTTTTGGACTTGTTGGTGAAATCCAACTAAAAATATTTCTTCCTCCAGTTCATCTAGCTATGTGAGCCTTTCCTCTAGGGCTCCATGATCCATCACACATGTGAGTGTTGCTATGCATAAAATAGGCACAATATATTCCATAGGCATTACCGCTTCAATACCATAGACAAGCCTAAAGGGGGTTTGTCCAGTAAACTTCTTGCATGTCATTTGATAAGCCCATAGTATTGTAGGTATGCGTAGATCCCAACCACTTCGCTGAGCATTGAAAACCTTTGTCAGCATGTTTTCGAGCACCTTATTGAACACTTCTATCATCCTATTAGCCTATGGGTGATAAGGTGTGCTCTTTTGGTGGTATACCTGAAATTCCTCTGATAGCATGTTGATCGTCTCATTTAGGAAGTGCATACCGTGATCACTCATCAAGATCTTTAGATAGCCAAATCGCTTCAATGTGTTCTCAAAGAGGAAATTTTTAGTGGTCGCACCTGTGCTATCCTTCAGAGGCTATGCCTCCACCCAACAAGTCAAATACTTTGTCAAGGTGATAATGTATCTTACTCCCGTCTTTCCTTGGGGTTGAATGGGTCCCACAAAATCTATCGCCCACTTCTCAAAGGTTTGAAACGTCATCTGTAAATTAAAAGGAATTTGATCACTCTGTGATGGTCTACCAGTCCTTTGACACACATCACACGCCCTGCAATATGCTTTCGAATCTTAATGGAGAGTTGGCCACCATAACCCTATGCGTAGAATCTTCTACGCGGTTACTCTCCCTACATAATGTCCTCCCACAGTGCCCTCGTGAGGGTCCGTGAGGCTGATGTTTCTTTTGAACTCAAGTATGTACCGTCACAAGATCTCATCAACCCCCATCTTGTACAGATTCCTTGTACATGTGCCCAACAATGACAAAGAAATTTGTCGTGTGCACCACTAATTCCCTCTTTTGTTGGACAATGTATCCTTCTGGTGCAATTCCTATCATTACGAAATGTATTATATCCTCAAAATGAGCATCCATGATGTGAACTACAAATAGCTGCACGTAAGGCAGTCCTTCTTCCAAGTTAGTGGGTTCCACCCCTGGTTCAATGCGCGATAGATGATCTGGTCCCGCATTCAGTTGTCTTAGCTTCACAATAACTTCAAAATCGTATTCCTGGAACAATAAGAGCCACTTTCATATTCTCCCCCCAAATACACTTCCTTGCCACCTACATTGTCCAATGCTTCATCAGTGAACGGAGTAGCCCATTCAGGCTGAATCAGGTGTAAAGGATCCTGTGGTATCCTAAATATCATTACTTTCACCTCTTTTAGCGCTTCATCAATATTGTCAAAACCATCCTTATATCTAAATTTCATTATAATCCCTCATGCAGGATATCCCATTTTCCTATCCCATGGCGGAGCTCGGTTTCTACATACTAGTTAATCAGGACAATATCTAAGGTGTGACAAAACAAGTGCACACATTCAGGTTGGGGTTTTTCTCCATAAGCCTGGATCCATTTGGCCAAATGCATGCACGGATCATCTTGCCCATCATACCTGTCTGGAATTCACATCTTAGGCTTCCTGAATCGTGTTTTCATCATTCTCGTACATTTGCACCAATCATCAAAGCTTCCTTTGTGCATACCCCACCATCTTACCGGCATAGCGTGCAGTGCCCAGTCCAATGCCTGGAAGAATTATTTTTATGGCACCTCCCTTTCAAATGAATCCAAAATGATATCTACCTCATTCAGACCATCATAAGTAGGAAAATCTCTTACCACCTAGGAAACACAGCACAACAATTGGGTCATCATGTTGCAGTTCAGCGTAGTCACTTCATGTAATCGATTTTTCCAGTGTTCTATGTCTTCTTTGAAGTTTGAAGTACAGGAATGCTCACAATCTCAAGTAATTCATCCATCCATGATGGGATTCACCTAATCTTGATCTCCCATCGTTATCCTATAGATAAAGTCTAAATCATCATCACTCTCATAGTCGCGGACTGGTTCAGTATAGCACAATCCTTTCGTTGGATCTAGAGGTACTATTACACGTAGCGATTTCTTCTCAAATATCATATTTCGCTTCTTTAGGTTGATTACCCCATTCATATCAGCAGCCCAGTCAATTCTTAGGAGTGCAGGATAGGGATTGTTGTCATCCACTATCTCTATTACTTCAAAATCAATCAGCATGCTCACACCTTCAATATCCATAGTCACCCCTTGCAGTCACCCCATGCGGATGATCTTTTGTCAACCATCCTTAGCTGAATTGGAGACTATTACAGCGCAAGTCTCCCCATCCATTTCCAAGTCTACATTGGTAGGACATTCACGTCTGACCCCAGGTCCAAAATAACTTGATCCATTTCATACTCTCCTATCAGTGCGGTCACTCTCATCTCCTCTCCCATTCTTGTTTTATGCTTGATAATCTTTCATACCACGCGCAGCTCACCCAACATGGTTCCAACACATCAATTGATGAGCTCTTGTAACCCTTTCACAGCCTTACTATCATGTAGTAACTTCATACATGTCTCCAGGAAAGTTGTGAGCATAGAAGGGTCCATCTCCTATTCATACTTATCCTTGCTTCCTGAGGTGGAGGCCTTAGCAAAGCTCTTCTTAGCTTCCATGAAAGTTTCACGTGTGCTCTCCAAATCGAACTCAGCCTCCTTCATCGAAGCTTTGCGGACCTATGTACTATCTTATAGCTATTTCCCCTTATCATCTCTTATCGCGATTCCACTCTTGAGGAGTATATTTATGTTTGGATCCTCTTCACGTGGCTGATACCTCATCATCTGCAACTCCTGAGTCAACAGAGGTGGTAGTTCCCCTTTGTCACGTATCCTCGCTATCAGCATAGGAGAGTCTTTCGTTTCATGATCAAATAGCATGCAATACTTGCATGACAGATGCGTTGGATTAGTGCAATCACAGGCATAATGTCCTGATCCTCTACAATTGTAGCAGATCAACTGCCCCCAACCTCTGGCAGGTCCTCCTTGGCCTCGGCCTCATCTGTGCCCCTGAAATCTTGTCCATGCCATCCTTGTGCTCTAGTCAAGTAGTCGCGTTTCGACGTAAACCCTATAGGCAGGAGTTCTATCCATCATCAATTCATAACTCCTGCAATTATGTTCATCATGCCCTACCAACATACAAAAGTTGCAGAATAGTTGTTGCAGTGTCTGTACAAACATCTACAGCAAATGGCAGTTATCTGTGGCATGTTTTCCTGCTACTTGACAGATAGCACACCATAATGCAGGCCCCATGCTTGGTCCTTCTAGAGCCTCTAGCCTCAAAGGCATTGGTCCTCCTCCTATAATGTAATTCACAAATACCAAGCAATGGTCTTTGTCATGACCCTGACTCTTGCATTTCAAGCACCATACCTCCTCACGCACCTCTAGTTGAATTGTCCTGTCTTGCTTCAGACTTTTCATCTCAAGGCATAGATTCTTCAGCTGCACATGGATCTGTTGAATCCCAAGTTTAGATCTTGCATCGGTGTTTCATGCAGTCTCATAGAAATCTCCAAGGCCTATGCTTGAGTTGCTATCTTCTGCTACGATAGTGAAAACCTTAAGTGTGGCAGTAGCGAAGCCACAAACCACTCACGATGTTGTCTATTTGTCAAATTCATGTTGGCTTTGCAGATTGTACACTTCAACCTCTGATCTAGTTACCAAGGCGTCTCACCTGGTTGCATCGCGATCTCCTTGAGTCCCACAATTGACTGCGCCTCAAATTTAGGCCTACTAAACTCTTTATTCAGTGTTGTCTGAATGTCTGCCACTCCAACATTCGGGTTGTCATTAAAGTACTTAATATACTAGGTTAGTGCATGATCTTGCATATCACTAACCAGTGTTGCCTTCTTTATATGATCATCTATAATGCCCTGAGCTTCCCATACAACCTCACAACGAACCAAAATTAGTCCAGGTCATCATTTCCCAAGCCTTTGAACAAAGGCAGCTTCACTAAATTTTCCATACTGAACTGTGGTGGAGGTGGAGGTGGTACGGGTGAAGTTGGAGGTTATGGCGGTAAAGTTTGAGGTGGTATGGGCGGAGGTGGTATTTGCGGGAATCCTTGTCTTATTAAGTGAATAGCACTTCATGGAGAAACCTTCACTATGCCTTCCTTGTCACCTTGCAGAGGTGAAATCAATGGACTATACTCTTGACCTTTCTTTCCTTCATTCCTGTAATTTTTCTCGCTTCGCATAGTTCTGAACATCAAGGTAGCTACATAACCCATTTTTCGTACAATAACATTTTAATCCAGTTATTCAAAGATATCACGTACTTACCTCGCAGTCCTTTGAAAAAGCATCGCTCCGCCATTGTAGCTGATTGAGGTGTCAACCGCAAACTCAATCACAAATGCTCCTATGATGCAATCGAGCCAATGATCGACAGCATGGGTGATCTTGTCCTCAGATGCTTCCAATTTCTGTATTATCTCTCGGGTCCAAACAATAGGACCATCAAGTTTCCACCTTCCTTGGCTATCTGCTAGCTTTTCAATCCACTCATATAGCTCAATAGGGAAGGAGAAGAAAAATATCTCGTGGATATTTATATACAGGTATCTATCCAACCATTGTTCCTTTGTCAATTGTAGGTTTCTGTTCTCCTTCACTGTGAACTTGTGGATCTTCCTATCCAACCAGTCTTCGATCTCTTTCTTAGTTGGATTCAAATGATAAGACATCACACATACCTTATGCAACTTCGTGTCCTGGCAACAAAACCATTTGTTGGCTTGAGGGGGCCTGACCTGAGTTCAACATTAATTAGCCAAACAAATACTTGCACTACTGACCCTTTTGGCATCTGCCCACGGAGCGCGGACTGAAGTCTCACCCGGTGCAGTTATGGGGGGATGCTAGAAAACAATTTTCACACCCTAAGATGGTTGTGATGTCATTTAATTTCCTCTATCCTTGCCTTCACACAGGTCATTTCGCTCTAGGGCTTGCAAGATAAGCCATCTATTCCATCCTTCAATACCTCCACGAAAGGGTACAACCGATCTTTGTGCAGCCCTTGCCTGCTGCTCAGATAATTTGGTGCTACTATGGTAATGTACAGTGTAGATTCCTCAATTAATCTAAGTGACTTTCTTATCTTATCAAACAATTATAGTTAATGTTATGTAAACAGATATTCGCAAATGTGTTCAATTATTCAATGTAATTGCATTCATTCGCACATCATAAAAGCATAATAATGGAAATTCGTACATAACATATCCAGATGTATCAACAAAACAAAGAAATAGAAAGTGCATAATATCTCTCTTTATTAATATCTTCCAAGTATTTACAACCTCTTCCCACCCTGTGCACACAGCTGCAGGGGTCCACGCACTCAGCTGCGGACTTCTACCCTAGGGCTCTGCGCACTCAGCTGTAGAGCCTCTACATATGCTACAACCCAAGACTTATACTTCTTGCTTCAATGCTATGCCTCTCTTACATGTTGTGTCTCTAAAACTACTTAGAGCTTAGCTCTTTTTATACAATCCCATGGTCCACAGACTATGGGTAGATCTCTTCCAGCCGACTTTACTTTACAAAACTAAGGGCAGACTACCCTTTGTGACACATGACACCTTCGCGCTCTGCTACCACAAAATGTGGAGTCTTTACAACTTTATTACAAAATTTAAATCAAACATGTGCTTTTAGCCCCAAAACTGCCCTTGGGGGATCCTGCTCCCAACATCTAGCCTCCATGTGTTTTTTGCAGTAGCCATTACAACAATGTTGTAGTTTTATTTCTTCTTTTATCTATAGATGTTTGGAGAAAGAGATTTGTTTAAGTACTTCAGGTGGATTGTAGTACTCTTCATGCTCTTAGAAGTTGGATTATAGGGTCTCGGTGTAAGATGCATGTGTTTGTTGAAGGTTTACATGTTTGATTATAGGTTAACATGTGTATGGAGTGAGAACTTTTGCATAATTTGTTTCTTTGAAGGAGAAACTAGCCATTCCATTTCAGCAATTTATGTACTCTTCGTTTCTAGATATTGAGCATAATAAGAAGGGTTGATGCCTTTAGAGATTATCCAAGGAGATGTAGCCTAAGAGGGGTGAACTCCTTTATCAATGGCTTGTTTATGATTTATTGATGGATGCTTTCATTCAGTTTTTTGGTTTCATGTTCTAAGTTGTTTTCATGAAACTAACTTAAGTAAACACACATAAAAATCATGTTTTTACTTGCTATTTTGGAGTTCAAATCTCAAGCACATTTTTATATTTTGAATGGGGAATTAGTATAGAATTACTAATATTCTCCATTACAGATCAATTCTCCTCCATCGTCACCTTGGGTTATAGCCCTAAGATTATGGTATTTAAGGTTGCCACTTAAGAGAATTTAACCTAGGGGGATAGTTGTAGATCAGACGTACATGCAAGGGTAGAGTAACAAATATCAATCCCCTTGAAATTTACTCAACATGCTTAATATGACATTTACTTCCAAGTGACTCCCAAGTACCTTTCGACTGTTAGGATATTTCGACACATAGGAAATAGTTAAGTATAACTTGGTCTAGTATAGAGTTAGGTAAAGTGTGTTTCTTTACTACGTACATTTGTAACTTACAATCTGACGGTCACGATATGTAGTGATCCGACGGTTCATTCTCTCCTCGGTATTACCGACACTTGATCCATGGGCTTAACACCCGATTGCGTCCATGATTTCTATTTTAAAGCGCATGGAGGGTCATTTGTAGGTTAACCATTCATGAGAGAAGCTTATGTAAATTTTCATTCTTTTATTAATAAATTGCCTGAAGTGGCCGCGTTGGCTCAGGCCGTGGACTGTTTCCCTCATTGAGGGTTTTAACCACGTCAAAATACTGGTGTATTAATCTATGATCTGTTTGTGAGAAGTGTCCTTTGGTGTTCTGTTTGAGGAACTTACCCTGTAAATTCCTACATGGTATCAGAGCTATTTGAGGGTCGCGTCCGTTGGTGATCCAAATCTGAAGCCGGTAGAACTGTATCTGACTACCGTTTCCTAGATCTGCTATTTCTGACTACTTTCAGGCTAAGAGGACGGCTCTGTTGTGTTGGGAGCATCTGTTCCAGTGAGGAACCCCTTTCGTTTCATGCGAAAAGGTTTCCGGTAGCCCTAGCTGTGTCATTTTTAGGATCTGGAGGTATACAGTGTTTATTTGCAGTTATTTTTCTCTCTGTTTATTATTTCGATCTATTTAGCTTCTTTTTTATTACCGGATCTATACCTTTCATTTCTGCGTATTCTCTTTGCCTTATGACTCTGTGTGATCTGGGCAAATCAGAAACAGAAAGGAAGGTTTTTTCTCATGCGTATGCTCTTTTCCGCTGCGCCTTAGTGTGATCTCGGAAAATCAGAAACATTGAGGAGAATATTTAGTTTCCGGGTAAAGCTAACTTTAAGCCATAAGGCTTGTTTTTTTTGCATGTCCGTGTTGGGTTTTGTGTTTTTGTTTTGTAGGAATGAAAGGAGCTTTCTCAAGCAAGCACGCAATCCAAAGCATCAGTGACCAAAAAAAACAAAGCACCCCCCCCCCCCCCTCTCTCTCTCTCTCTCTCAAACTTTTTGTTTAGCTCACTTGGTTCAAAGCTAATTGATGAGAGTAGAGGTCTTGGGTTCAAATCTCCTTTTTGTTGAAAAAGGGGCGTTTTTTTTTTCATTCCCGCACATTCCCGCACTTCGTCGGCGCCTTCATCAACTTTTTTTCAAAAATCCATAACATCTTCATCCGAAAGCCGTTTTCAGAGCCGTTTTTTTGAACTAGCCTAATTTTTCGAGATCTTTCCATTGGAACACTTAGTTTCAGCATATATAGTTTCAGTTTCTGTTAAAATGGAAAGTCCATACCAAGTTATACATAACTATTTCCTATGTGTCGGAATATCCTAACTTCCCCCCTTAAGAACAACTTGGGATAGGATTGAAGGATTTACAAATATGACACAATAGGAGAAGGAAGGAGGCACTAGAGCCTATATTGACATCATTTTTAATAAGTGTAAATCACTCTACCATAACCAGTGAAGTGGGTTTGATCACTCCACTAGATCTAACATGATCTCGTGCTTAAATCCTTTGTAAGGGGACCTTCTCAAAGCCAAACTACAATAAATGGATTTACTCCCTATCGCAAGATTATAATGTTTGTTTGTAGCTTTAGAAAGTTAACTCACTCCCATATTCCAAATCCCTGCAACCTAATCTAGTGTAGGTGGAAAAGAACCCTAAAATAATAAAACTTCTAAATTGATTTTACTAGAACTATTTCTTATATTATTAATTATTCCAAGGATAAATGGATGTGGAATTGATAGTGTTATGAACTGATATAAAACCTTAAGGTAATCGAACATGACATTGTAATCTTTTATTTTCAATGAATTTCTAACTGAAGTAAGGAGAAAGTCTTTTTAATTTTTCAAATAAAATGAAAAAACTCTTAATTTCCCACTATATCCTTTTTCAAGGATGCAAATATTCAGTTTTGAATGGTTCAAATGAAGAAGTTAACGTTTAAAATTTCAATTCGCCCAATAACTCAAAAATCATGAAACTTTCCTTTCACATACAATCACTCATAATTTTCAAAATATACAAGGAAACCGATCAAAATCTTAGAATGAATTTCTTCCAATGGATGCTACAATTTTATTGTTGTCAAGATTACAATTATGAAAAACTTCAGCACTGAAAGAAGAATGGATTTTCGTTTCATGTTTAACATAAGAATTACTTTAATAAAAAATACTTAGTCCCGAAAATCATTTCTTTTCATTAACAAAACAATCTTCCCATTAGAGGAAATTTTAGCTTAAAATTGCCCATGAAATTTTCATGTAATTTCCATGTCATAATATGTAAGCCAATCAAAATTGTTTAAATTTAAAAAGTGGTACATGTAAATATTTTGGAGGGAAAAGAAGAAAACTACTTTTTTTAATTGTATTTATACCTTCTCTCCTTATAAGTTTACTCAATTTTCTAGTGTATACAATCGTTGGATGCGAAATTAAATTCCACATCCAATGAGTACCCATTATGCATACTTTTGAGAAGACCCACATCGATAAAAGTTGAAGATACATTAAAAAAATGTGTTGAACACGCTTTTTTAATGCATCCTGAGTTTTTATCAACGTGGGTCTTCTCAGAAGTATGAATAATGGGTACTTGTTGGATGTGGTATTTAATTTTTCATCCAACAACTATCTACTCTCAAAATTGAGTAAATATATAAGGTGGTAAGCCAAAAATACAATAAAAAAATAGTTTTCTTCTTTTCCCTCCAAAATTCAAAACTCTTATTTTATTATTTTAACTATTGTTTTATTATTTTTCCTTAGAAGATCACTTTTAGGTTGAAATTTCCTCTAATGACAAAGGATTAAAATAAACACAAGATATGATATGTTTGAAAGAATAAAGAAGTGAAGACAGAAAACCAAGACTAAACAATCGTTCTTTTGATAGATCTACAACACACCAAATGAAGCTTTTACCCTAATTCGTGAAAAGAAGAAACTTTCAAGAATAATCTTTCACAACACGCAACTGAACTAAGAGAGACTTTCTGAAGGTGTTGTTAGTTCTTACAATCTCCTAGGATGAAAAGGAAATTGAGAAGGGTAACCTCAAACCACTTTAGCTCAGTAGCTAGCCCTACTGAGCATGAGAGGGATCTCTCTAAGTCTCTTATCAGTAATATGACTTTAAAGAAAATGAATTTTAGGCTAGATATGTGTATATGTTTGTTTGTTTGTGAAAAATTGGTTTTTAAGGTTTGTTGAACTTAGGGTTTGGAGCCACAAGTAGGTCTAGGTTGTGGGAGTGTAGGACAAAACATAAGAAGGAGCTAGATATCAGAAGCCATGGTGTAATTTGAGTATTGTTAGTTTAGTATACAGGATATAGTGTGGAAGAAACTAATGAGCATAAATAAACATGATTTCATTAGCTTAGGAAGACATACACATAACTATGAAAACCAGATAACAGAGCTTGAAAAACAAGAATTATGAGTATTTTATTATAAGGCATTCATAGAAAGAAGAGATATAATGTATATAAATATGTTTAGACCATGAGAAAAAAAAAGAATGAAGCACAAGCACCATGAACTCAATGGGCTAGAGTTCCTTGAAAATAGCTGCAACCTGTCTCCACATTAGCTAAAAAGATGATTACATGCAAGCTTCCTTCACAAAAAGTTCAACCATCTTCTCCTGAGGAGAAATGATACATATAGACTCTTCTAGACAACTTGCCAACCTTCAGGAGTCAAATTCCTTGGTGGAGGAACTGACCCCATGATTCTCTCAACCAACAGGTGAGAGTGAGAAGGTGAAACTCAAACAATTCATGGAGAGTTTGTTTAGGAGTTTGCTTCTTTTATGAGGCCTAATAAACATAAAAAAACCTACCTATGATGTACATTTATTCATGCCTATACCACCTAGCCTCTCAACTAATTCCATTACATAGAGAATCTTGACTTTGACTAAGTCAAATTAGAAACTAGAAACTAGAAATTTACACAGTGAAATTTACAATTTGAAACACATAAAAGTGCAGAAGCGCAGTGTTGACTTTGATTTGATTGTGAGGTGCCTTCCAGGGGTCACAATGCAAATCTGAGAGAACGGTCAACTAGGTCTTGAAGTTTAGTTTCCAGAACAGTTTTCATTTCTAAATTTGGAGCATGGCAAGGCCTTAAAAAATCCATTCTCCCAAGGTCGCTCCAGAAGTGCAGCGCCTATCAAAAAATGGTCAAGAATGCTAGTTTTTTACCAGTTTTTTTCCTTTTTCTCCAAAACTGAGCCACCTCTGCAAAAAATGAAAAAATGGGTTTTTAGAGGATGGAAAGATATTTCCAAAAATTTATACCTTTCCTCAAATGGAAGCCCAAGGAAAAATCACAGCGCCAAGGTGTTGCGCTTCTTGAGTAGCTGAATTTTTGAACTTGGACCAAAATTTCTCAAAAACCTCAAAATGATCAGAATTTGATAAAAATTGGAGGGAAGGTGTAAAAACATGTTTTTTATAGCTTCATTGATGCTTCAGTAAGGATCTCTAAGTTCCTCTCATCCTTTGGGTCGTTTTTTCCCTCCTTGAGCTTATTTTCAAGTTGTTTTACTTTGACATTAGCGATCATGCTTTGAGCTTGATAGTGATGTGCCATGTATTTGAGAAACTAATTATCCCTTTTTGCCTTCTCAAGGAGATTCTCCAAGTGTTCATTCACCCTATTTATCCAATATTCCTTATCTTTATGAACCTCTAGGGCAATCTTATCTTTTATGTCAAGGTCCTCATTCAACAAAATTTGTTCTTGCTCCTCTTGCAATGCCTTCTTTAGGCCCCTTGTTCTTGGTATTTTCCTTTTTCCTCTCCCCTTTGATGCTTTAGGTTCGCTTTATTCCATGATCTTCTTATCTTTTCCAACTTGCTGCATTAACTTGGATTTTTCCTTTTCTAGGATCAACTCCTTTGCTTTGAGTTCATTGTTTTCCTGTTCAAGGAATGATATAACATACTTTTCCCTTTCCAAATTGATTGCTAGCTCATTGATTTGGTAGTCCTTGTCCCTGATTGTCTGTCACATGTTTCTAGTCTGACCCTTAATCTCTGGATTAATTATTTCAAACTCATGCTCAATTGTGTCTTTCTCTTTTGATTCTAGTTCCTGCTTTTTTGATGAAGAAGGCTTGGCCCCTTTTTCTCTGTGAGAAGAAAACACAAACCTCTACCCCTTCTTATACACTTTAGTCACCTCAAGTTTGGATAGCCAAGTCTTCTCCACTATTTTTCTAGATCACCCCACCTCTACTTGTTGTTTTGGCACACTAGGAGACTAAGATGTTGCATTCTTCTCATGCCATTTCAAGGCTGCTTCCAAAAAGGCTTCCCAAGCCATACCTTTCTCTGCCATCTGGTGAAGGACAATGGTTTTGATTAGATTGTGATGGAACAAGCTTGGGGAGTGCTCTTTGTCCTTTAATTGTATTTTTTCAGACATTTTGGAAATGCTCCTTAATAGATAATGACACATGTTGAGTGCCTTTGAGAGGTGAAATGCATCAAGAGGCGAATATGATAGGCATACAACCTGGAGAATCTACCTTGACAAGTGAAGAACCTCATGATAGTTTTTACCAAAGGGGCATATTTCTCCAATAAATATCTAAAAGGCATGAGGTGAGTATGTGTATCTCTATATGGCGTCTTCAAGAAAGGCTTGTACTATTCAAGATCTATGCTCATTCCTTTGAACCAATATTCTCCATTTTCTAGTAACCCAGTTGCAATTGAGATAGAGGCCACTAAAAAAATGAACTCAACACCAACAATAATAGCAGTTTCTCCTTTTAGTTGAGTTGCCACCCAATCTATTACTTGCTCATGAAATCCCACCTCGCTCACCCTTTTGCAAAATTCCAAGCAGTGGACATCCTCAAAGCATTGTTTGATGAAAGGATAGGAGTTGATTGTATTGCATTCTAATGGTTCATATCTAAGGATCTTTCCTCCTTTATGTTGTCTTTTTCTTTCTAGCGAAGATTCTACCTCCATGATGACACAAAGCCCTAGCAGCAAGCAGTGAAAATAAAATGTGAGGTTTGAATGGAAATGAAGTGATATGAAGGTGATTTTTTGAAAAAATGATGGAGGGATCTTGGGAAAGGTGAGAGGACTTTGAAAGTTGATGAAAATGAGTGGAGAAATAGTGCAAAGATGATTTTATTGTAGGTAGAAACAACAGGTTTTATGATGAAACTTGCCCAAAAACCTTTAGGAATGAGCTAGGGTTTTGCTTTTTGAGCGTTTAAACTTTGTTTTGAGGTGGTAAAATGGTTAAAATGGCTCATTAAACATGTATGCAGGTGTAGGATATCATTTTACATGTTTTAGAAATAAAAAATAATGATGGCCATTTTCACCCTATCATTTCCCATGTAAATTTTGCTACAAACCCTAACTTGAAGAATCATTTACATGACATGAAATTGGAAAAGAAAAAGATGGAGGATGATGGTGTACTTACTTGTTCCTTACCTTAGATGTCATTAAAATCAAGCTTGCAAGTGAAAAAATGAATTTTGGGAGAGTTTTGAAGGATTTCGGGGCACTCTGTCCTACACGCAGCGTAGTGTTCTTAAGCGCAGTGCCAAAGTGCAACACAGTTCTTCTGAGCATAGCGCCTGCCTTCTAAGCGTAATGCCTGAATTTTTTTTCCAATTCTACCTAGGAAAATGACCTTTTTTCTTTTTTAGACGGGATCACTTGATAAAAAAGAGTGAATAGGATGTGAATGAAGGAGTTTGGGGGCTTTTGAGTTTATGTAGGGAAAGTTTCTTCACTTTTTCAAAAAGAAATGGGACCCACCCTCCTTTAGAAACTGATTTTCACTTTATGAAAGTAGATTTACCTTTACCATTGCAAACTTGAGATGTCCTTTACTTTCCTAAGTGCTATAGCTTCTTTTTGTGGAACTTTTGGAACATGAGAGTATGAGGAGTGTGTGAAAAATCAAGATCAACTCCCAAAAGTTGCTTTGTCATGTTTTATTCACTGTTGGTTTTATTCATGAAAATGACGGACCTTGGAAACCATAGCGACCTAATGGATGACCTGAGACCAAATGAAATGATGATGATGAATGACCCATTTTTATTTTGACACCTTCATAAAGTGTTATAGGTGACCAGCATGAGTGAATTTCCAAAGAATGCTTCATCTTTAGACTGACCAAACAATGACCAAATTTTGTTGTGTAAACCTAGTAACAAAAAATTTGATTTTGAAGGTCTAGAAAAACATAGTAAAATCATATTTGATCCAGGTGACAGGATAATAATACTTACACTATCATTGGCTCCAATTGGGGATGGCAGCTCCTTGGAGGTGTCAAGAACATCGTAGGAAAAGTAGCCTTAATCATAGGGCAATTGAGTCAACTTGCATAAAAACTGAGTTTTGACTTAAGACTGACTTACCTTCCGACATGATAGAAAAAATGAAAAATGAAAACAGTGTTGACTTAAATAGCCTTAGGGCCTTCACTTTGGATTTCAAACTCCTCTGACAACTATCTAAAATGCTGGAAGTAAAATACACACAGGTATGTACAATGATGATGAACTTTCAGGACTTTTTAGACATGGTAGTGCTTGAGAAGCATACCATTGGTTGCCCCTCCTGAATAATCTCTCCCATCCATTTCTTCCAACAAGAAATCATTCTTTCCTCTAAAGGCATAAATTCTGTAAGGCCCCTTCCATAAGTTTTCAAACTTACCATGTTTTCCATTTTCTTCATTTGTAGCATCCCACCGAAGAACCAGATCTCCTAGATTGAAATTGTCTTCCTTGGTTTTGCGGTCATAAATATTTTTAGTCTTTTCCTGGAGTTTGGATGTGTTCTGAAAAACCTCTTCTCTTGTCTATTGTAAATGAATCATCTGGTTTATCCTCCTTTGTATGTGAATAGTTTCACTATCCAATTCCTATAGAATTTTCATTACTAGGATAGCAAGCGATGAAGGGAATATTGTATCAACTCCATATACCAGCTGAAAAGGAGACATACCCATTGATTTTTTAGTGTTGACCCTGTCCGCCCTTAAGGCATTGATGAGTTTTTTATGCCAATTCTTCTTGTTTACCTCTAGGACCTTCTTGATGATATTAACCAAGGATTTATTCGAAGATTCAACAAGAGCATTCCCTTGCGGATGATAAGCAGTAGAATGTCCTAGCACAATATGATATTTGGCACAAAAGTCCACCATTCTTTTTTATTTGAAAGCATCAAAATTGTTTGTAATTATTTTATGTCGGCAACGAAATCTAGACAAAATATTAGACTCCAGGAATTGAACAATGACAGAATCAGTAGCTTACCTAGTTCGGATAGCTTCAATCCACTTTGTAAAGTAGTCGGTGGTTGTTAATATCCATTTATGTTGTGCTGAAGATGAAGGATGGATTTTTCCAATGAAATCATGACCCCATTGCTAGAAAGGAGCTGAAATCAAAATGGGTTGTAGTGGTAATGGAAAAAGTTTCCTCTTTCCTTGAAAAATTTGACATTTATGGTAACTCATGACTATTTTGTATGCATCGGAAAAGAGGGTGGGCCAATAGAAGCTACCTCTTAAGATCTTATTTGCTGTATTTTTCCAAAAGTGATGACCGCCACAATATCCTTTGTGAAAATCCTTCATTACATATTTAGCTTCATTTTCTACCAAACAATTCAGCAGCACACCTCTAGGATCTTCCCAAAATAAAACACCATCTAGAATACAATATTTTGAATCTTTCAGTTTCAGTGATCTAGCTTTACATTTGGGGACTTCTGGAGGGGGATTCAAGTGCTGCAAGACATAGACAATGTTAGAATACCAGGGTGAGTACATGAAGATATTGGACACCTGCAGGAAAGGGTTGTCTTCTTCTTGTTCTTCTGACAGTGCATCAATCAAATTGATATCTAGTGTAATTAGATTTGATTCGGCCATGAGTTTGGCTAACCCTTTTCCTTTAATGATATTTGTAGGCTTTCTCTCCAAATCACACTCTAGCATGGCTGCAATCCACTTTCATCTTCTGCCTTCAGGATCTGTCTACAAAAGAATTTCTTCTATTGCTACAGTAGGAACATAAGCAATGGTATGAGAATGTAGAATATAAATTCGGAAATCCTTGAGGGCTTTTACCAATGCCAATGCCTACTTCTCAATGATATTGTATCTCAGTGCTGCGTCTCTTATAGTGTGACTAAAGAATTCTATACGCTGCTCATTTTTCTGATCTTTCTTCTGCATTAGGACTGTTGCTAACATATGCTCAGAAGCAAAAGAAAAGATGATGAAATCTGAAGTATAATCTTGGCTAATCAAAATAGGAGTAGTAGGTAATGCAAACTTTACAGCATGAAATGATTTGCTAGCCTCCAAATACCACTTTATCTCACTGTCCTTCTTCAACATGTTTACCATTTCTTTCAAGTGCTCAGCTAGATTAGGAATAAATCTTCTCAAAAAAATAATTTTCCCATTGAAAGACTGAATCTCTTTCTTGTTCCTAGGGAAGTCTAGTTGTTGAATGGCCTCCACTCTTACAGGATCAATGTGGATGCCATCTTTAGCGATGATGTGTCCTAGTAGCTTACCTTCTTCCATGGCAAAAAAGCTCTTCTTTGGGTTAAGTGAGATGCCAAATTTTCTTCATTTCTAAAAAAAAATCCTTAAGTGATGCAAGTGATCTTCATCAGATTTTGAAAATATTGTAAGATCATCTAGATAGATAACCAGAAATACATCTTTTTCATTTGCAAAAGCTATGTCCATATCTCGTTGAAAAGTAGCTCCTGCATTCTTCAACCCAAAAGGCATCTTGGCATACATGAATGTACCCCATGGCATCATGAAGGTTGTCTTGTGTTGATCATCCTTGTGTACTAGAATTTGATTATATCCATAGTATCCATCTAACAGTGACATCCTAGAGGATCCAACCACCCTCTATAGTATGTGATCCATCTTAGGCAAGGGATAGTTGTCTTTCAAGGACACATTATTGAGATTTCTGAAATCAATACATAGACGAATTTCCCCGATATTCTTTCTCACAAGTACTAGATTAGACATCCATTCAGAAAACAAAATTGGGACTATGATTCCAGACTTATAAAGTCTATTTACCTCTTTTTCAATCGATGGGAGCAACTTGGGATTGATTCTCCTTAATTTCTGATGAAATGGCTTCTGATCAGGCTTAATAGGAATGGTGTAATGAATGATACTTATGTCATAAACTTTCAGATATGAGTAGTCCCAAGCAAATGCATCAGCAAATTCCTTCATTAAAGACATATACTTACCCTTTTTTTAAGGAGATAAGGACTTTGATAACTTTACCATTTTAGGATTTTCAACTGTGCCAATATTTACATCTTCAACTCCCTTTTCTGTAGGAACCATGGTGGGCTTCTTGGCAACATCATCTCTGTCAAATAACTCTTCCAAAGGCACCAAGCCTCTTGGAATGTTGTTTTCCTTGAATTGTAATACTTCAGTGTCAGCTGAGTGGATGTTTGGATCATCAAAGTTGTATGCATCATCAATATGTGAATTCTGAAATTCTCCCTCCAATTGTAGAAAACTGTATATTTTCTTGTCATGACCAAACACTTGCCAAAACCTCATATCTAAGAGCTTTCAAAGAACTGGGTCTGTACTTATCAGTTTCTAGTATTCAAAGATAGGCATGAATAAATGTACATCATAGGTAGTTTTTTATGTTTATTAGGCCTCATAAAAGAAGAAAACTCCTAAACAAACTCTCCATGAAGTGTTTGAGTTTCACCTTCTCACTCTCACCTGTCGGTTGAGAGAATCTTGGAGTCAGTTCCTCCACGAAGGAATTTGACTCCTGAAGGTGGGAAAGTGGTCTAGGAGAGTCAATATGTATAATTTCTCCTCAGGAGAAGATGGTTGAACTTTTTGTGAAGGAGGCTTGCATGTAATCATCTTTTCAGCTAATACAGAGATAGGTTGCAGCTATTTTCAAGGAAATCTATCCCAATGAGTTCATGGTGCTTGTACTTCATTATTTTTGTTTTCTCATGTTCTAAACATATTTATATACATTATATATCTTATTTCTATGAATGCCTTATAATAAAATACTCAGAATTCTTGTTTTTCAAGCTCTGTTATCTGGTTTTCAAGTTATGTGTATGTCTTCCTAAGCTAATGAAATAATGTTTATTTATGCTCATTAGTTTATTCCACACTATATCCTCTATACTACACTAAAAATACTCAAATTACACCATGGCTTCTGATATCTAGCTCCTTCTTATGTTTGCTCCTGCACTCCCACAGCCTAGACCTACTTGTGGCTCCAAACCTTAAGTTCATCAAACCCTAAAAACAAATTTTTCAAAAACAAACAAACAAATACACATATCTAGCCTAAAATTAATTAGCTTTAAAGTCATATTACTAATAAGAGACTTAGAGAGATCCCTCTCATGCTCAATAGGGCTAGCTACTGCGCTGAAGTGGTTGAGGTTACCCTTCTCGATTTCCTTTTCAGCCTAGGAGATGGTAAGGACTAACAAGTGTAAAAAAGTGTAATAAAGCATAAAAAACAAAACTTCGTAGACTTAGTGAAGGGGAAACTCAAATTTTCAAAAATTCCAAGTATGTGCACAGGCAAAAATTCAATCTAGTGCTTATACACATTATTGCTAAAGGATAAATGAGCAAAAATATGCTATGTGACTAAAGACAAGGTGTGCACCACAGGAAATTTTTAGAAAAAATAAAAATAAACCAAACAAATCACAAAATCCAAACTTTCAATATTTTTTAAACACTCATATAGGGCTATGACAAAAGGATGAAAATTCCAAAAATGGAGATGATGGAGAATGAGACATTCCCCAGTTAAGTTATCAATTTGTTAGGAAGAATAATCCTTCTTGTGCAAAAGATGGATCTCCCTAGATCTCAAATAAAATCTAGTAACAAACCAGAAATGAATAGCTACCTTTCCTTAGCTTATGTGTAAAACCCTCCTCCCACATCTACCCAAGCGACCGGACAGTTGGGGTAAACATGCAACAAGATGCCACTATGATATGATTCGAACTCATAAATCACCTTAAGGAAGTGGAACCAATGGAAACACACCATACAGACATCCAACATCATCAACAAAACCCTCAGAGGACAAGTCAACCACTCGGACAACCTGTCCCTAGGTCCCACTATTGTTTTAGGTCTCTTGGGCCATAGTCACTCTCATAATATGGGTAAGGGAGCAACCAACAACCTAAAGTTACTCTCACAGGCCTTCCTGTGAGCAACTGTGGAGCAAAAGTTTCAGTGTTGTGCTAGTTGTTGGGAACGGGTCCCTGGGGCCAATTTTGGGGTTAAAAGCCCAAGTTTTGGGGCTAAAATCCCAATTTTTGTATAAAGTCTCTGCATTTAGTGGTCGCGAAGAGAAAAGATGTTAAGATACAATAAATGGTTTCTACCCTTCTTTTGTGTAAAAGCATTTCAGCTTTAGAGATCTACCCATGGTCCACGAACCACGGGATTGTATAAAAAGGAGGTCTTAGAGGAGTCTAAGATAGTTAAGTTCATAGTTGATACTCGATGTTGATGAATGTAATGGGTTTGTGAGAGATAAGAGTGAAGAGTCTTAGCATAGGAAAAGGCTTTACAGCTGAGTGCACAGAGGCCAGGGGTAGAAGTCCGCAGCTGAGTGCGTGGACCCTTGCAGCTGTGTATGCATGGTAGTTAGAGTCTGTACTGGATATTTGAATCAATAATAAAGAGGTGTATTCTGAAATTACCTGTGTATTTTACTTCTGTTCATTGCATACGATTATGTTATGTTGATTACTAGGTTTATTTTTTAATGCTACTCTAGTGCACAAATCTATATGTTTCTGTGTTTTATATGACCGCAACTAGAGATATATTTTTACTCAAAGATAACCATAAATGCATGTTAAAGTGACCAATACTTAAGTGAATCTGCATAGATACAGAAGTAAGTAATTAAAAGGGTGCATAAGTGCCTGATCTAGCTATTAAGGACTTGCGAAGGATGACCAGAGATTTTTGTGGAGGCTTCGAGGACGAATAAGAAAAGTACTTTGATAAGCCCTAAAGGGCTTATCAATCTGCGCAAAGGAAGGTTAGGGAAAATAACCAACATCACACCATCACAGTGTGTGGAAACTTGGTTCCTACATCCCCCATACTACTTTGGGTGAGACTTCAATCTGCGCTTTGTGGGCTAATGCGTAAAGGGCCAGTAGTGTAGGGATTTTCTTGGCCACTTAACACTAAACCTGGGTTAGGGCCCATCAAGCCAATAAATAGTTCTATTGTCGAGAATGGGACTTGCATAACGAGATGTGTGATGTTGCATCACTGGAATCCAACTAATAAGGAGATTGAAGACTGGTTGGATAGAAATATCTACGAGTTCACGATGCAGGAAAATAAGAATCTGCAATTGATGAAAGGGAAGCAGTTGGATAGATATCTGTACACAGAGATACACAAAATCTTCTTATATTCCTTCCCAATTGAATTATATGAGTGGATCACAAAGTTCGCAGATGACCAAGGAAGGTGGAGGCTTGACAGTCTGATTGTCTGGACCCCAGAGTTAGTGCAGAAATTGGAAGCCTCTGAGGATAAGGTCATGCGCGCTGTCAATCATTGGCTCCACTGTATCATAGGAGGGTTTTTGACAGAGTTCTTGATCGATACTTAGGTCAGTTACAGTGAAGTAGAGTGTTTCTTCTTCAAGGGGCTGCGAGGTAAGTATTTGAAATCATCAAATACTTGGATTAAGATTCTCTTGTGTGAAAAGTAGGAGATGCAGTTAACTTGACATTTTGGGCTACACGAAGTGGGATGATTTTCAAGGATGGAGGAAGAAAAGGCCCATAATATAGGTCGTTGATTGAGCCTCCTCTGAGTGACGACAAAGGAGCAGCACAGGCTTCTCCGTTGAGCACTATCAGTTGATAAGACAGGGATTCCCAAGAATACCTACACTGCCTCCATCCTCACCTCCACCACTTACTCCCTCACCCAAACCACCACCTCCTCCACCACTATTCAACATGGCAAACTCCGTAAAGCTACTTGTGTTCAAGGGCATGAGAAGTGAAGATCAAGACCAATTTTGGTTCATCGTGAAGGCTATAGGGGAAGCTCAGGGTATCACGGATGATCAAATGAAGAAAGCGATGTTGGTCAATTCTTTGCAAGACCACGCACTAACTTGGTACATTAAGTACTGCATTGATAACCTAACGTCTACGTTGGTGGATATCCAGACTACTCTGAATAAGGAATTCAGTGGACCTAAGTCTGAGGTGCAATCAATTGTGGGATTCAAGGAGATCATGATGAGGCCTAGAGAGACGCCCTAGGATTTGGATCAACTATTGAAGTGTACAATCCATGAAGCCAACATGAATCTGACTAATGGGAAACACCGCGAATGGTTTGTGGCCTTGCTCCTGCCTCACTTAAGGGTTGCGTTATCACAATAGAAGATCGGGACGCGGGCGGAAGCTCTGGAAATCGCGATGAGATTGCATGAGACATCAATGCAAGATGCAAATCTGGGGGTTCAGCGGATACACGCATAGTTGCAGAACCTTTTCCTTGAAATGCAAAGTTTGAAGAAAGATAGAATAGCTCGGCTAGAGGCACGCAAAGAAGTGTGTTGCCTAAAGTGCAAAAGCCAGGGGCGTGACAAAGATCACTGTCCTGTTTTCACAAATTATGTTTCATCAGGGGGACCAATGCCTCTGAGGCCAGAAGCTACAGTAGGGCCAAGTAGAGGGCCCTCACTATGGTGTGCTATTTGCCAGGTAGTTGGGAAACATGCAATAAACAAATGTCATTTACTGCAGAAATTCATACAGACACCACGACATCTCTTCTGCAACTTTTTCCAATCTGTGGGTCATGATGAGTGCAATTACCAAAGTTACAAATTAATGATGGACAGGGCACCTGCATACAGGGTGCAGGTGGAAACGCGACCCCTGGACCAAGTCATGGAGGAGCTTGAGGCAAGTATCAGGGGCGCAATCGAGGCTAAGGAGGGACCAAGGCATGGAGGAGCTTGAGTCAAGTATTAGGGGCTCAATCGAGCCCAAGGTGGAGGAGGACCTAGTAGAGGTCAAGGGTAGATTATTTGTTACAATTGTGGAGGACCAGGACATTAAGCATGAGACTTCCAAAATCCGACGCGACTATCATGTTGCTAACGTACTCAATTTTACCATGCGATGGAGGATTTCCCTATATTGATAGCCAAAATATGTGAGAAGGGTGCACAGCCTTAGCAACCAACTCAGAACCTATACATGATGAGGTTTGAGCCTCGCAAGGAAGACCCCAAGGTAAATATTATGCTACAAAGTGGAGTGACGACTAGTGACGATAAGGGGAAGAAACCCAAAGAAGACGAGTGGGTCCGCAAAGCACCAGAAAAGGAGACCAGGTGTGATTTAGAACATGAAAAAGAAACATTTATGGAGGAAAAGAAAAGTTTCACTAAGGCCCCTACCTTAGGGGGTCAGGAGAAATCAGGTGAAGAAACAGACCCATCCATGATTACCACATTCTTGGAGACCTACATGAAACTACTCCACAATAGTAAGGCTATAAAGGAACTATAAGAGTTGATCAATAGGTGCGCTGGAAAGGAAACCGCTACTGACGGACCACATGTAGTTAGGAAGCTTGGTAAGCATAAGGCATGAATTGGACATGAGATGAGGCTCACCATGTAGATAGGAGAATTCAAAATGGACCAAGTTATCTTGGACCTAGGGTCTGATGCAAATGTTTTTCTGAAACAGACATGGGAAAGAATGGGGAGACCTATGCTACAGTGGTCTCTAATTCAGTTAAGGATGGTGAATCAATAGAAAATCATCCCAATGGGGAGGTTACAGGGGGTAACGGTTGATATCGAAGGCATAAGTGCACTAGCGGATTTTGAAGTGATAGAGATTGTGGCTCACAACAATCCATACCCCATGCTCCCTAGGAACGTTTAGGCCACTAACATGAATGGGGTAATCAACCTGAAGAAGCAAAAGATGATATTTGAGAAGAAATCACTCCACATAGTGGTTCCACTAGACCCTACAGAAGGACCATGCTATACTGAACCAGTCTACAATTATGAAAGTGATGATGATTTGGACCATTTACAAGATAACGACGTGAGATCAAGATTGGGTGAATCCGACAGCAGATGGACGTATTGCATGGGACCACGAGAGATCCTACACATCAAATTCATATGAAGGACTGGAGCACTTGTAGAATCGAGTGCATGAAGTATCTACGTTGCACTGTAATATGATGACCAAGTTGTTGCACTATGTATCATTAGAGGTAAGAAATCTGCCTTACTATGATGGGTTAACTGATGTTGATCACTTTTTGGATGAATTTGAAAAGGAAGTACCAAAGAAGCATCGCTTCCAGGAATTAGAATGGGCACTACACGCTATGCCTGCAAGATGGTGGGGTACGCACAAATATAGTTTTGATGATTGATGCGAATATAGGAGGATGATGAGGGTACGCTTTGGTCATTCGAAGGTGCAATTAACAGAAAAATATGATGGGAGAAATGATCCACATGACCATTTGGCCAAATGGACTGAAGTGTAGGGACCGAAGCCTCAAACAGAATGGGTGCATCTTTTTTGTCATACCTTGGATGTTATACCAATGAATTGGTACTTGGAGATGGAACTTTGCCATGGCACTGAAGAATGGGATATTTTGCACCACGGTTTTTTTATGAAGTTCAGTTTTGAGGATGGCTTTGAATCTATCGATGAAGCATTGTAGGAGGTTAAGATAGTAATTTTTAGGACACTGCAAGATCCTCTAGATTTGATTCAACCTTACTGGACCACCCATATGAGCCACATGTTGGAGTGCTGCAATGTCACAGTAGAAGGAGAAGACGAAGGCCCAAGGAAGATTAATATTACCGAGACTGAAGGACACTGTGAAGTTGAAGGACCACATCTAGAGAACCTGGACATAATTGAGCCACTCAAAACCAAGCAGGCGAACATTGGCATGGAGGCAAAGCTGAAGTTTGCAAAGATTGGGGACTACTGGGATGACGCGACACTAGATAAGGTCGTTGAACTACTCCGCGAATATCAGGATCTGTTTCCCACAAAGTTTTTAGATCCGAAAGGGATAATAGGGGACCTAGGTGTCATTAATATCACCCAAAAACTAGACGTGAAACTTGTGAAGCAAAGACCTTACCGCCTCAATCTAAAGTATAAAGAAAGGGTCTACTTAGAGTTAGACAAGATGCTCACGGTAGGTATTATTGAATTGGTGGAAGAATATGATTGGGCAAGCACAATAGTGGTTCAATAAATGAAGAAAAAGGAAGAAATAATGATATGCATAGATCTCAGGAAGTTGAATGATGTCTACGTGCATGATCCCTTCCCAACTCTATTCACCAATGAGGTCTTGGATAATATTGGCGGCCAAGAAATATATTTGTTCATTGATGGGTTCTCTAGGTATCATTAGATCAAGATCATGCTGAATGACAGAAGTAAGGCAACCTTTGTGACTAAATGGGGATGCTTCTAGTATATGGTCATGCCTTTTGGGCTGAAGAATGCGCCGGCAATCTTTTCACGCATAGTCATCGCGGTATTCAAGGATTTCATTCATAAATTTCTGGAAGCATATTTTGACAATTGGACAATGTTCAAACTGGTGAAGTGCCATGTGGCAAGTATGCGATTGATGCTAGATACATGCCGGAGGAACCAGATCGTGCTCAATCTGAAGACATGTTTGTTTTGTGTCCCTTTCAGGATCTTGTTAGGCCATGTGGTATGCAGACAAGACTTGATCGTAGACCCTGCGAAGATCATGGTCATAATCAACTTGGAGGGTCCAAGGAATGTGAAATAGCTATGTGCAATGTTGGGGAATACGCGATACTATAGGAAATTCATCAAGAGCTATGCTTAGATCACCGTGCTGATGGAAAAACTATTAAATAAGGATGTTAAATTCTATTGGAATGAAGAAT